>DWKA01001447.1:0-12410 GCA_018249155.1 Panoquina ocola ocola | reverse complement strand
GCGCCCCAGCCCGCTTGCAGTTTTTACATACGGCCGCTGAAAGGTGTTAGTGGCACGAGTGCTCGACGTGATGTAATCGAGCCCTAGATTATCGTGGGAGGGTTATTGTTGCGGTTTTAGGTCAACTTGTTATTACATTATGATTACTGTCGTGACGATGGCCGAATTTAAAATTCAAATGGATATTCATTTAAATACTATTTCTAGTATTATGCTAAAATGACAATAATCATTACTAGTTCGTAGCGGCTACATCCGCTGTGGCCTTGGCAAATAATCGATTATTATAATATTGTATTATATTATTTTATATTTTCAATCAATACTAATTTATGGATTGAATAACAAATGTAATACAATAGATTTATTGAAATTCTTACCCGGCCAAGGTAAATAATATAAAGCTATGTTTTTCGTTGTCGCGACGAATAATGATCTATTTAAATATTGTATAAGCAATGTTATCTCTTCGAATATTGTGTAATTATATTACAAAGTTTAATTCTAGTCTGAGGTTGTTTCGTGAGTTAAATTGCCTAATACTGAGCCAAGACGGCACCCCGTTTGGCAAATTACATAAAAAATGCAGGCTACCCGCAGACAACGGCCAACTGTTGGAGTAAAGGTGGATGTATAATACATGCTAACCGCAGAGGACTACGTGTACGTGTAATTTCAAAGTAACAAAATGCCATCATCACTCAATATGATATTATTGTAATGAGTAGCATCCGGTGCTTGTTTACGATTATTATATAACGAATGTACATAATAGAGCACACACATAAAAATACCCAATATATTGATAACCTCTTTGTTGCATGGAAAACGATTCATAAACTAAACTTACAACTATGTAGACGTGAATAACTTAGTCAATGTTTCTTTAACTCATGATCCGGTCAAACCAAAGTCAGACGTATCGTAAAGTACTAATTGTCAATGATAACGGAACTATTTATTTATATTTTATCAGTTGTAGATAAAACTATTTTACGATACGATATCACCTGATAACTATTTTCGGGTACGTATCTAGCACCTAGTGGAGGCACTTATATCCACGAAAGGCTGGTTTACTTTATAAAATGTTAAAATACCGCGATACTCGTAGAGCAACGGCATACACATTTTTCTATATCAATTGCTAACAAAAGCTTTATAAAGGGTATAACACATACCGAAGGGTCCTAGCTCAATGAATTGAACAAAGCAGTGTCACATGTATAGTCATGAGCAAGGTACTAGGTAAAAAGCAGAGTAAAACGACTTCTGCGCATCTAATGTCTCTTTCTACGTCTTGCCAAGTTCCTTGCCCATGACTATACTATACGACTTTACGTGGAATCCCCGCCATTGGGGTCCCGTCACACTTTCACACGAAAACTTCTTAGTGAGATTTACTTCCTATATGTACTAAGTTGTATATTTGTACTGTTTTCAGATCGCTTCGTATATCGGGGTCGGGCAGCGAGGACGCGCTGTCGTCGGGCTCGTCGTCCGAGTGCGAGGACAGCCACATCCACGCGCCGCAGGACTTCCCCATCGAGATCCTGCCCAACCTGTACCTCGGCAACTCCACCAACAGCGAGGACTGCGACGCGCTCGCCAGGCACAACATTAAGGTTTGTTTACAACATTCATCGTTATAACCCATGTCTGTCCCACTGCTGGGCTCGGGTCTCCCTCTCACAACGTGAGGGGTATAGGCCATAGTTCACCACGCTGAGTACACATTATTAAACATATTTCAATCCATGACTTGGCACATAAATCGTTGGAAGGAACCCTCGATTTGTAGAAATATTGTTTTATTATTTCACTTGCAGAAGAGCATTTGAATTCGTCATAGGCTGTAATGCTATATATTAGTTATTAAAAACTTCGATTACCCCAAGAGCCTAAAACTTTTACAGACCAAGCACTGGGGTTGATCTTACTTTACAGAACAATCGTATCTTTTCTTAGCTTACTGAACGAAGAATCAAACTAGAAAAAAAAAGAACAAAATAAAAAACGAAACTAAAAAATATATAATGACAAAAATTTATGTTAATTATTAAAAAAAAAAACTAAGTAGCATGTCAACAAATTCCAGTACGTGTTGAACGTGACGCCGGACCTGCCGAACACGTTCGAGGCGGAGGGCTGCGGCATCAACTACCTGAAGATCCCCATCGCCGACCACTGGAGCCAGAACCTCGCCGTGCACTTCCCGCAGGCCATCCGCTTCATCGGTCAGTACTGTGTTATTTATATTTAGGCTAGCCGCTCTTCAACTCTAAATACAAACAAGTACAAATATAATAATTGAAATCGCTTCATCCGTTCGAGAGCTATGGTGTTACAGACAAACAGACACGTCAAACTTATAACACCCCTCTTTTTGCGTCGGGGATTAACAATTCTTGCCCATTGATATATATTAGGTTATATAGATTAGAATATATAGATTGTTGTGTATGTGTAGACTATAGTATATTAGGTGATTTAAAAAGATTTTGAAGTTACATAAGAGGTTTGTAACCTTTGGAAGATCTCGGGCTTAGTTTAGACTAAGCCTTAGCCTGTATTATAAAATAGTACACCAGCAAAGAGCCTTCATTATACTCGTAAAACAGTAACACCAGAATCCAGGATGAATAGACAATTTCTTAGTTGTTTTTATTCGTCAGTACAGTGGCTGTGGACGTTAGGATTGTTAGTGTAAGTTAGTCCTGTTACTAGCTATTCATAATCATGAAGTTGGTGGCGTAGTAGTGTAATAATAGTAAAATAAATGTTCGCGATGACTCACAATTCCGGCTGGACTTGCCACTGACGTACACAACTGGTGCATTCATCAATTAAAGTTAATTAAAGAATAAATTGCACCAGTAGCCCGAAATAGTAGGTGGCGCCACCACCAATTAACTCGTTATTGTCTTCACTCTTATTTGAAAAACTCTTGCCAATTTAAGCTGTAGTGACTACGTCGAATAAGAACTGGGGATTAATATTGATGTAAAATTACATGAATTTGTGATAAATAATCATCCAGAAAACATGGACTCCTAATACAGGAACTTAGAAATCTTTATAAGTGTTACATGTGCAAGAATAAATAAACGCTTACAAACTCATGACCTGAGAACAAATATTTATCTGTGACAAAAATGTCTACCGGAGACCCCTTGTATGGCAAGCAGGGTCACTATCAGCTAGGCTATGGCGTCCTCAATGTATAACTGTCGACACATAACTTGGCAAGGTTTTGCGTCGTGAGTATAGAGGCTTATTTTGAAAATTGAATATCGGAGATGATTTTACCCCCTCTCAAATTTATATTGCAAAGGTCGTTTACATAAAGAAGAGACAACGTAGGGCCCAAAACACTACCCTGGACCCACAATCGATAATCTCATCGTCACGTATCACATTTCCAATTTTTGTCTTTTGTATTCTACCCTTCAGATAATCTTCCAAAAGACTCAGTGATTTTCAACGTATTCCGACACGCTCTAGTTTGTTTAGTAGAATAGGTACAGAGACAGTGTCAAATGCCTTGGCAAGATCTAGGAATACACTAATTACTTTCTTTTATCTACAGAGGAGGCGATGTCAGCACAGTGCGGCGTGTTGGTCCACTGCGTGGCGGGCGTGTCGCGCTCCGTGACAGTAACGCTCGCATACCTCATGCAGCGGCACCGGCTGTGTCTCCGCGACGCGTTCGAGCTCGTGCGCTCGCGCAAGACCGACATCGCGCCCAACTTCCACTTCATGCGGCAGCTGCACTCGTTCGAGCGCGACCTCGGCCTGCACGAGCACAGCGCCAGCCTGAGTAAGGTCTGCACTATGCTTCACCTAACACCGCCCTCCCTCCCCGTCCCTGACGAACGACACAGTATCACAGGGTAGTTTTTTGAAGCTTGTTCCCGGACCATGCACGGTAGATCTTTGGAGTATTTATTAAAAAAATATGTTACAATTTAAATTTTAACAAGAAGAGACACAGAGATATAAAAATATCAGTTAGTCTCGATGATGGTTGATACGAGCAATGAGTTTGTTGATCAAATTTGATTAAGTTATCGAATCGTACAACAACACGTTTTAAACACCACTCATAAAATTGAAATACACTCATTAAGCTCTGTCAGTTTTACAACGAGAACACAAAGCTACACAGACAGATGTTTTAAAGCCCCCATCATTAGTCACCATATATTTTTAGCCCCCTGAGAATCACCCTAACTACATGTAGTAACAATAAATCTAGCTAGAGTTAGCGCAGTACTAACATATTTGTACAGACACGAAACATTTTACCCAATATTCTATGTAGTTTGAAAGACCCCCATATTCACGAACTATACTATGCAGTCTCACAATGGAATATGAACAATGCCTGGACAGATATGGAAATACGAACAATCGATCCTCTCTTTATCAGAGGTGGAAGCTAAATAAATGACGTCCATAAGTGCACTTAAAAATACCTAAACGATTTCGAATTTAAAGTTTAGCCGAACTTTATTTCACTGTGAGACACTGCCTGTTCACTGTGAGATTGTATAGTATTATTAATTGTGAGTACGTGGTCACTTGCATTGACAAGCACGTTGACTAAATAGAGTGTGATTTGTAGGTGCTGGAGCAGCTGGGCGTGCGTGAGGCGCGCGCGGGCGCGGAGTGCGGCTGCGCGGCGGTGGGCGGCGTGTCGCCCGACTCCGGCATCGAGTTCGACCGCTGGAGCGCCGCGCGCGACACGCCGCAATGACAGTTCTTCACGCCGCGCTGAGCGACCCACCCGCCCCACACTGTGTCTCTGTTAGTACTAGCTCGCGGTAACTCTCGGTAGTCGTCGGCTTTCTTCGGGTTTTGGCTGCGTGTGGACTGGACTTGTTCGGAAGTGCAGGAGGGGGGTGCATATTTTCGGTAATTTTAAGTGTTGCATTGGTACCTGCAGCCAAAATATGAAGAAACAACGACCGCCGCAGCTGTCAACGAGGTACACGCGCCGTACGTCTGTGTAATTCGTTTAATAGCACGTTTATTAGTCGTTTAAGCACGCTGCGACCCGATTCACTTTATATTAGACACGTTAGCCGGTAGCGACTGCGACGCCGCGCGCTCGTCGTCCTAGTAACACGGATCGTAGCATACAGAGAATGTACTTTATGAACTACTTGTTAAGTCAATTTTTATAAGTTTGATATAATAGACTAATATATATTTAGGGTAACGGATACGCGACTTTAACTGCATTCCCGAATATATTCTTCCATTTTGTTATGCATTTTGTGTCCATTCTAATAGTTTATTTACGAAACATTATTGTATCCATTTCTTTACTAATGGACAGTCCGTCATTGTTTTCCTCCGTGAGGACTGTATAGTGCTTTATAGTCGGCTCCGCTGACGAGTCAATCGTGCCACTTATAGTATATCAAAGATGAAATCGAATTTTTATATTAGCAAGTTTATAGTTTTTACGTGTGAGATGTTTCACTGGCCGGCGGTGGCTGGCCGGTGCGACGAGGATGATTAACAAAAAATGTACAATATTCAATTATAGTTACTGTAAACACACAGGGCTTCTGATGATTCTTCCATATTATTTTTCTATCTGTGTCGATGTGAGAATGATTTTGTTGTATGTAAGAGAATGGGAGTGAGTAAGAGATAGAGAGGAATGGAGTGAGTAGATAGAGAGGATATTAGATAGTTGTCTGTAACACATTATATTTACATTTTTTACAATACGATCATACTGTTGTGAAGATTTGTGTCCCAAGGTGATTGTGTAGAGTAATGTAGCGGTGCGGTGTACCGTCTGCCGCCACACGGCCGGATGGAGGATTTTATTATGGTGCCAAAATAATTGTTTGTGGGCGAGCGCACGTGCTACATTGACGGTACGCCTCACCGCGCAAAAGATGTGGAAATGAATTATGTTGTCAATTTTAATCAAGCATTTTTTTTATTATACGACTTAAGAGAATATTTATAGTGAAAATAAGATTTAAAAAATATATTATTACTGTTTATTTTTTTATCTGTCTTATCAACTTCTGTATTGCATTCGAGCATCGACGCCGTGACCGCTCACTTTTATACTTTAGGGCCAGTATACGGTGCGAGTATTTATCGAGAGAAAATATTTTAAAATGATTTATAACGTCTTGCTGATAAATGAGTATTTTTATATAAATTATTGTACGATGCAACCTTCCTGCTAGCGAGGCCCCGGCCGCCCGGCGCCTACAGCTGTATATTGTTTTATACTGTTTGTATATATCTATTGGCGTTTTATATGTTCCGCTGCTATTGTATCCGACTATATTTTTCTATGTAATGAAATGAGTTTATTCGTCAAACCTCTCTAAGTGTGTAAATAAAGCAAGCTTTAATGTTAAGTATGTTACGACGATATGTAGAGAATTGTTACAAATTGTAAATTTGTTGTAGGTTAAGACTTACACTGAGATTCAACTTCCTGATACAATCGCTGTAATATTCCAGACCACTCGTCGGACCGTGGATATTTTTGTTCGAAAGAGATTAGCACTTGTTGCAGGTCCGACTTTATACCCTCGTTCATTACGTTACTATGTGTTACAATTCTTTTTCTCGATGATTTTTACGTTGGTTGCACTATGTACTCAAGTTTTATATTCGTAGACTAATGTTACGTAGTAGTGCACAACGCCACCCGACGCCGAAGCACTGGACGCGGCCTGCGGCTGCGGCTTGCGGCTGCGGCTCGCGGCCGCGCCGTGCTTCGGCCGAAGCTTAACCACGACTATGACAATGTTCTTGTACCTGTGTACCATAATACTATAACAATTCTTTTTTGTAACATAATTATTATGTTAATTGATGAAGTTTATAATTATAACATTTAAGATACGTTTTTGTGCTTGTTCATCGACGTGCGATCGATATGAGGCCTCTCGTTTAAAATCGGAGAAAATCGATAACACCTGCACAATAATGATAATGTTGCGATAGAATTTCGTTGTTTAAGGATCAAGTGGAACTTTGTTCGATAGCATAAAGGAGCCATGGGGCACAGTATATTTTAACCTGAAAACAAAATATAAACACTGTTAAATTATTTTTGTGTTTTAATTCCATGTAACAATCACCCACTTCTATTTATATATTGAGCATAATATCTATCTGCATTGACGTTTCGATGCTCACATAAATTTGACCCAAACACCTGAATTAATTAAATGTTAATTATGTTCTAAATAATATTTCTCCAACGACAATGATAAGACTTTCGAAATTCGTTCATATTTCTATCCACTTTTTTATGGTAGCCTACTTGGGTTTATTCACAAATTAAAACAACATTAGATAATGTAAATTATTTTATTTCCTTGTTCAAATAGATAAAGTACAATTAATTTTGTGTATTAGGGTTACGTAATCGCATTACAATTTCGATTTAGAAAGTATCTCGATTGCAACTATCTTTACACGATTATGCTAATATAGGTATATACAAATAACAAATAATTGAAAACCATTCTACAAATAAATCTCAATTTTTGCTAATTGACTATCGTTGGGTGAAATACCGAGAATGTGTAAATATTCTCAGGGACTATAATACTAAACTCTATCTCTCGTATAGGCCTCGCTTCCAATGTAAATTCTAGATATACTGTATTTAAATAAACATATACAAACAGGTGTACAAAACGTCAACTCAGTACAAAGGGCTTACTCGCTATAAATTATGTACAAAATATTGGCGCCGTGAGTACCCGCACGCCGACGTCGCCCGGCAGGTACTCTCGGTTCCATTTTACAAGTGTATAATTTTGGCACAAATATGTGCTTAGAATATTAATATTACGTGTATTTACATAATATAAAAAAGGCTCACACTGTCTTATTGCTTTAGGTCATAATTATAAATTGAAGTAGCACTCGTTTCATCATAAGAATGTTAAAGAAAAGGTACAGTATAATTATAATTCAACATGTAAACACTGTGTCACACACATAAAATTTAAAATGGATGACCGAATAATTTAATAGGAATGCTCCATGTGAAAAGTAGAAAAACAACAAAGACTCATTCTTTGGAATGTAACGAAGCTTAAGTTTAAGTAGCGCAGCGGAAGCTTTGAACTCGTGTAGCGATTTAGTAAATATGGTCATGTGTTATCTATATGTTACTCTAAGGTACGGAAAGGCACCGGTTTTAAATGTTACTTGGTCCTGTCTAAATACTCCATATAAATCGGAAAATATTAACGACGCAATAAATATCTTTCTAAAATGGCACTTAAATAAATTTGGAAAATTCAATAATTTCGACGTGCCACCAAAATCAATCACGGAAATATTACAACATAAATATAATATATTTCACGTAGGTCATTCGGTATAATAACCAAATAAATTTCTATACAATATTAAATAGTAGTTGCTCCGAAATCACTACAAATTGCACTAGCTGCTAAGGCGAATATAGTTAAAATATCGATCAAAACCTATTATCATAAAATATATTCATTTTACAATATATAATGTATCTATCTACGTTCGTTATGTATATTGGTGCTATGCTCCGATAAAGGCAGCCCTCGTAGGATTGAGTCCCGTCATACAACAACTACGCGTCGAGTGGTCACTACACAAACTGATGCAGAATGACCGCTATAGGGGGCGCTGCGGCCGCTCCAGCCGCGACGCGCGCTACGTCCTCTAACATTTAATAATACGATATACAATTTGGTAAGTAGGGCGACTGGCGAATAACTACTGAATTAGTGCACTGCGTCAATGTCGCGTTGCGCACGAGAAATTTTTACCTGCAAAAATAGATGTTAACTTTGTTAGATCAAAAAGAACCTTCACCATGTTTCTTTTTTATTTGTTAGTATGCTACACTTCGCCGTGGCAATTGTTACCATAAGCGATGACATTACAACTATGAAAAACTATAAGTAAATCCAAAACGAGGCGAGTAATAAGTACACAAAAACTCTTCAATTAAAACACTTTCGTATAAAATTTCACGTCACTCCATCAGTCATCATTACACGGCCCCAAATAAACTGAAGTTTAATTTATGTATACTTAAATTATTATACACAATAATGTGGGTAGAGTCAATAATAATAACATAATCGTTGATGTCATCCGTTCCGTTAAGAGGTGTGTGTGTGGGATACCTTGTCCTTGGGCGTGGAGGCCTCGCCTGACTCGAGCGCGAACATCTTCATCTTCTCCTTGAAGGAGAGGTGCTCGGGCACCGGCGCGGCCGGCGCGCGCGCCTGCTGCTCCGCCAGCCGCCGCGCGCGCGGGTCCCTGACCAAAATTGTGTTTATATACGACGAAAGTAGTATTTGTTCTTAACTTAGGACCGGTCTGAATAGCGTAAATTAGCGAAGGCATACGTCCAACAGTGGACTGCTCAAGGCTGATGGATGATTCTTAACTTAACATAAAAATAACTACGTAACATTCGATATTGTTTTTAAATACATATAATAGCTATTCATTAATACTTTACAATTTTAAATTTACCGCTGTAAGTAATACGGACCATGTCGGACGATAACTATCAGGCGCGAAAATCTACACCAAAACAAATCTAGGCTTGTAACAATTTACTACTCGGCCCTCGCACACGTGGTGGACTGTACCCTCAGGAGACCAAAATCCAGTAAGTAAATGGGACTGTTTGGGTTACGATGATGATAATGTTTCAAATAAATTTAATGATACAGATACTTCTGCACCTACTTTGCTTGAATCTGCCACACTTCAAAAAGATTGCTTCTTTATAGAGGAGGAAAAATGGTGAAAATAACTCCTCAGAGCCTGCCCACATGTTAAATGCTAGTTAGACAATACCTGTAGACCTCCTGCGCGCCGATGACGCCGGGCGTGTGGCCGGCCGCGGGCGGCGCGGCGGGGGACGCGCCCGCCAGCATGCTCTCCGCTTCTTCTATGAATCGCTGCAAGTTTTCAAATAAAGACGGTAAAATTAAACGCGCTGCATACCAATGTTATTATTGACAATTTTATCGAATTCTGATGTGCTTGTAACGAGATAAAAATAAAATATTTTTATTTTATTGTTTAGCCGTGATCACGATCCACGCAACAAGGTCGAAATATAGTTTTACAAAACACATAATAACATCGTAGCATCATAAAATGTATTTACTAATATGCAATGTTTTACAAGTGAAGTAAAATCCTAAAAGCTATTTATCTAATAAGATACGCCATTAAAGCAGGACGTACAGTTTATTATAGTCTTTAGTAATAAATAACTATTTATCGTATTGTCCACAGTAATAAGTGTAAGAACGATTTGATTCTAAAAATAAAGAACTGAGGGTGAATGCCCACTTCAAGTTTTCTAAATCATTTTAAAAGCTTGGACTATGTAACCTGTTAATATGACGAAAAAAAACTAGGCACATCATTCAAAAATCACTTTAACAGCTCGGACTATCTAACCTGTTAGCATGACGAAAAAAAAAACCAAAAAACCACAAGGCACACAACTCACATCGGGGTCCTCCCTAGCGGCGTCGAGCGGCGGCGGCGAGCTGGCGGGCGGCGCGGGCGGCGCGGGCGACGCGGGGGGCGCGGCCGCCGCGCGCTCGTGGAACGACACGCGCTTGTCGCGCGCCGTGCCCACCGGCGACCTGCACCAATACATAAAAAGATCGCAATACATCAAGAGGTCATTGAAGAGAGCACGGATTAACCTGTGGTCTGCCGAGAAACGACACACAACACAAATTATATTGTCTCGCGCGGATCCGTACATACGGCAGTTGAGAGCTTAAAGATTTAATCAGCAGAGGCCACAGGAAGTAAAAAGTTAAGTTGCAGAAGAAAATAAAATCAATTTTTTTCCCGAGCGTCAATATAATTATTTTCAAATAGCAAACGTTTTCAGTATTACAAATGTTCCTATTACACGATTTATAAATAAATAAAAATTATAATTCAAAATAAATTTACTTCATATAGTTACACAAAAGTAACATTACGTTTCATAATATATAAAAACAAAATTAACGCATACTTTGTAAACGCAACCCCATTTTAATATACGTACTGTGGCGGCGCCGCGGCTGCGTCCTGGTGGTGCGGCGCGTGGGATGCGTGCGGCGCGTGTGACGCGTGCGGCTGCGGCTGGTGCGGCGAGAGCGCGCGGCGGCCCGCCATGACCGCGAACGACGAGCCGCGCTCGGGCGGCGCGGGCGGCCCCACCGCCACCCCGCTCGGTGCCTCCGACACGCGGCTCTCCTCAGTGCTCTGCGACTGATGTTATCATAACGTCAATGTAGTGTTATGATGAAAAATGTCATAAGACTGAGATATTTTGAACGCTTTGATGAATTTTTATCAGAAAAATGAAGTCTAAGTAGTCAACTACATAAGAACAAGTAAAACTAAAACTATCACGCGTGTGCTGCGTTTTTACGTGTGATGTTAGTGCACGGTTGTATTAATCGATGACGCGCATTCTTTAAAGTGTACAGGCAGTAAGTATTATAAAATCATTTTCAATCCTATTTTTTTCCTATTAAAACAAATCGAAACCCTTACATTTTCCTGCGCATATCCGTTGGTGACCTCCGGGCGGTTCGTCTTCAGTATCGACTTGGGCGGATGCGGCGGTACGCGCGTGTCCTCCTGCGGCGCGCCGTGCGCTGTCATCTGGCCGTGGGAGGGGAGAGTGGCGTGCGTGGAATGCGTAGCATGAGTGGCATGAGTGGAATGCGTGGTGTGTGTGTACGTATTGACGTGAGATGCGTGTTGCTGGTTGTATGTGTTGAGCGGAGTGTGCATTGCGTGGGCGGCGGGCGGTGGTGACGGCGACGGCGATTCGTCCTCTTCATCGGGCTCCGCTTCCGCTTGGCCTCCTTCGTCCTGTAATTTTGTTATGTTTAACATAGTGTTCTAAGTAAGGTTAGAGTTTACCTAGTGAACCAAATAAAATCAATATCTACTTCCATCCCATTTTTTTTCTAAAACGTCTATTATTCTTTTAAGATTAAATAATGTAACACCAAGATGCCTCGGTCAGCTCTAAAAATCCATATTATTATTTGCGTTAAGTAAATAATTAAATCATGATGTTGTCATGTTGGCTATCTACTACAATTGGTACTGTAAATCGGAATCTTACATATTTTTTTGAATTATTTTTCCAATTTCACCATTCTTTTTGCTCTCCTGGAAAAAGTGTTTTTTGCAGATTGGCTACTTGAGCACTGGACCGACGGCATGACATCACGTACCACTACTGCACGCATCCACCCGCGCGGACGCGTTCGTAACTACGCACAATACGTACATGATCGTGCTGCGTGGCGCGCCGCTCGAAGTCCCGCTCCAGCTGCAACGCGCGCAGCTGCTGGCTCTGCGCCGGC
>DWKA01001446.1:0-12414 GCA_018249155.1 Panoquina ocola ocola | reverse complement strand
TGGGTCACAATCGCGCCCAAAGAAGTCGGTTACAAACATACAAACATACAGGTGAAGCTAATAAAAAGCGTGTAATAGACCGTATTTGTAACTGGTTAAAACACATTTCTGAAGGTTTTCTTTAGATAAAGAATCTTTATGATCAACTCTTCAAACATTTATAAGCATCATCCTTATCTACACGTAACCGTTTTTCATGAATTACTAATTACGTAATCATTATTCACAATTACTTCACATCACATACTTAATCTATGTAGTAATTATCAGATAATAGTTAAACAGAATAAATTTTACTAAATAAAGATTGTATGAGTGAAGGTAAAAGAGATAGTGACAAGAATAACTATTAATAAAATGCAAATACATACGCCAAATGTGTTTGATAGTACGAGTAAAATGGGAAAGTAAAATTTTGTAACATTAGTAGAATTACGTAAACTACATAATTAGTGCTAATGTAGCTAATATCTAAGAAAATGTTAATAGGAAATTGCGAGACGAGGAATTTATATTTTTAGATGTTTTGTATGTAAATCGCGAACAAAAGAGAATACGAGCGAACTGATGGTTAGTGGTAATTATCATTCATGGATCGGGCAGTGATACTAAAAGAATAAGTCACGCATTACCAGCGAAAAAAACAAGTGATTTAAAATATTATGGTCGATTACAGATGATTTAGATATTATATTTTTGAAATTATTTGTCTGTGTCTATTCACGTAACAGAAATTATTTAGTAACGCCTCAATATTCGAGGAAAACAACCATACCACCAAATCAATTCGTTCTCTCTAAAAAAAAAAAGTTTGTGAGCTTAACAATATGCAGGTGAGTATTTTTCCTCATTATTAATTTGGTGATAATTACCAGTACTATTAGCTTCTAGTATTTGATCTATCCTGGGATCCAACTGCAGTTTAATTTTCCCTATCTCAATTTCTACTTCTTTTGAAGTGACATCAACACGCCTGTAGAAAGCTATCGACTCTGCTGCTTCCTGAAATATTAATTGTCGTTAACTTATAGATGGGTAGGTCTGTACGAAATATCAGAATAGTTTATGTGAAATAGTTCAGCACAATATATTTTGATTTTAAAACCCCTTAATATAACATTTAATTCGATTTAAATATGGTTTGATAAAGGAGTTCTTCAGGGTATAACCCGTGCACCTCAACTTTATTGCTAAGCAAATGAACATTTATTTGCCTTCACAATAGGTTATAAAGTTACTAGGATCTTACTAAATCCCGCTTTATTACTGCATGGCGCCTGGCACAGTTATCAATCTAATAGCTAATATTTATTGCTAACAATATTGCATTAGAATTCTTAAGCATACCTGTTCTTTTCCATTCTGCATCAAATACACGGGCGATTCTTTTAGCAGCATCAACAGTAGCATGTACAGCACTGATAGTGATAAATGGACGTAGATGACCTGATAGTACGTCAAGTATCCTCCAATGATGTATGAGAAGAGTAGACCGATAAAGTACCCGGATACTGTGGTGGAAGTAAGTGCTCCTCTGATTGATTCGTGGCATATTTCACCAATGTATACTGAGGACACGGCTTGGCCAGCTGCACCGACGCCAGCGAGGCCAACACACGCTATTACTAACGGTACGCTCTTCGTTACTGCTATAATTCCCCAGCCAATCTGAAAAACACATAATTGTTTATACTGAAAATTGTGTCAGGAACTTGGCAAGACGTAGAAAGAGACATTAGATGCGCAGAAGTCGTTTTGCTCTGCTTTTCGTTCTGCGCATCTAACTGGCTCTTTCAGATTATTGCCAAGTTCCTGCCAATGACTATACCAAGTAATTTTTCCCAGAGGAAGTTATGCTGCTCTAGCACCCTGATGATACTAAGGCGCTTCATCCTCTCTTTTGGATAATTTGGCTGAACTCTCTCCTTATTCCTACTGCAATGGTATCTACAGCTGTTCTATAGAATAGGAAGATCTTTAATGTATTTTGGCTATTGTTGCCAGCAAACTAATCATCACTAAGTATACATTTTTCTTCTTGACTTGCAACGCATTTACTCTATTTAACCAAACAAAACTATAACTTTCGTTATAATTATAGACCTTGAATAACAACTTACCACATACGGCAAACCGAAAAGCATAGCTGAATACTTCCTTCCGAGTTTGTCCATGATAAACCCACACACCGGGGTCACCACCAACGCGCCAATGTTGGTCAAACTGCCCAACAGCGAGACGTGTAGTGTGTTCATTGGTGAAGACAAGAGAGTGGCGTTGGACCTAAAGTTGGCGACGGTGTATGATGGCCATGCATAAATGAATCCCGTTAAAGCTGTTAGGTAGGCAACTGTAAATAAGACACATGCTAAATATTATTAACTGAACTATTACTAATATGTACTTACTAATGGAATAATCTTAACTCAGTGTAGGATATACTCGTAAATAATAACACACTGATTTTCTAATTACAGTGTCTATGGGCGGCAAATGTTTGTGGAACTGCAAGCTCAGTTAGTATTTTTATCACATTTAATTGGTTTTTTTTTAACTTTAATAATTGTAATTGAAGGATGCCTTTAATGGAGAATTTTAGAAAATACTATTTACACATTGTCATCTGATTGCACTCGTAATTTATAGTTACTTAGATACACAAAAAATCTGTTCAAGCAGGACGCTGGGAATTGGGTCTTTAACTTACAAGATTTATTTGAATACAGTTATACACCGGACAGGTTAATTTAAACAAAAGCTTGTAATAAATCATTTACTAACTTGCCAACGTGGCCGCACCCTGTATCAACATGGCTGACATTTTGACATTATCTCCCGCCATTTTGTTCCTTTTTTAAATTTTGAAAATCACTTTGATGTATTTAAAAAAAAATCTTAAATACTAATGAGACGTTCCACTTCACTTAATAACATATAGCTATCTGAGAGGAAAAACGCAAATATTAAATGCATAATTCCTAGTTTTACAATGGATTACTTTTATAATATCGGGTAATGGCATCGATTGTCGGCCTCATTGTTTGCTCTTGATTTAATCACACATTTACAAAGCCAATAATAATTGTTATGTTCCTGACTATTGCTGCGTAAGCTATATTACTATTATGAAAAAAATCTAAAAATAAATGAAAATGGTAGCATCGGCGCTTTCCAGAGATGACTTACCTTGGCGAGGGATCTTGCTTAGTCGAATACAACAATATTCACCATATGAAGATTGTATGGGAAAGGATAGTTTTAACATTAAGTTCGTCTTAATTTTTTCGGAGATTTCTTTAATAAATAAATAATTCATTTAAATTTCGTGACACAGTATACTTGAATAGCTTTATCTATCATGCATTATTATATTTTTAAGTTACACAAACAGATATCTTTACATATTTTGTTCATAATAATTGAATATGTAGTATCCCTTTATATCTTGTATGTAACACTAATCATGAGTAAATATTGGTAAATGGGAATTGCTTGTTTTTAAGATAAAACTGAATGATTCGATCGTTTCACACAATAACAGTTGCATTAAAATCGTATGTACTTATTTTCACATTTTATTGATACAAATTTTATTGAATACTAAGAATCAGCCGTAAAATTCGTGAAAATTTTCTGAAAATCCTGTCAATATGCTGAAAACATTTTTTATTCACAAATTATAAGGTGAAATATGGTTACTCGTAGCTGGATATAAGTGGAAAATTAACTAATCCGGATGAAATGTCGTTTGCTGGATATACCTAGGTAGAAAATTTTATTTACTAGGATCTTATGTGTGTCCATATTCGATGATAACCAAATAAAATCAGATCAGTTATTGTAGAAAATGTGGTCAGTAATTGGTGCACTTACCCTATAAGAAGGCAATCTTCTGTTAATTGCTCTCGATAACTGTCAGTAAACATTTGACAGACAGTCAACATATTTATCGCGTGTTTCATTGTATACATTCGTGTATACAGCGTGCAACAAATATCATATAGGTACAATTAAAAAAATATATTTTTTTAAACATAAAACTTTGTGCTAAAAACGACATCTTAACTTATTTTTAATATTTGAATTTTTTTTATTCCATATCCTTCTGACTTTTTAATTTCATGATTATTTTTCATTTTGCAATTTGTTTTAAAAATACTTTTCTTTTTTATTTACCTATTGCTTTTATTATACTCAGCAACTTCCAGAGTAACATTGCCATTGATTCGTCCACAAAGGTAACTTTTATTAATTCCATCAACACTTTTGTTCCTGACTGTACAAACCAAACATGCCAACGTGGCAGTTATTAGTTTAATCTCGTATAAGTAAACAACTTGACTGGATTTTTTAAAGTACATACATACATTATAATTAGCATTTACATATTATTAAGATTACATTGTGCTATTCTAAAATTAGCGAATTGAAAAGTAAATTTGTCTGTCTGGTTATAATTCCTGCAAACAGTTAAAATAGAGTGAATACGACACTTTTTAATTATGTTTTTTTTCTTGATTTTTTTCCTCAAATACAAAAAATTGTATACATTTTTGATAGATAGCTGTGGCTACGTTAGGTGATAACAAATATGTATTTATCATGAATGGTTTATTTTAGCTATCAATAAGTAGAAAGTAGTAGTTCGATACCCGGCCGGGGCACATATTTGTGACAGTTAATCATCGAGCATATAACCAGTAGAGCCGCAATAGAGCGGTAATATTATATTTTACTAGTGGCCCGCCCTCACTTCGCTTTGGAAAAAAATACTATTCATCTTAGTGTAATGTTATTAAGCCTATAGCCATCTTTGATAAATGGGCTATCTAACACTGAAAGAATTTTTCAAATCGGACCAGTAGTTCCTGAGATTAGCGCGTTCAAACAAATGCCCGGGCGGGCCGCGATAATTCTAGTGTGGGGGTGTGTGTTATAGATTAGTTCGTTTTTGTTATCAGATAAATAAACAAAAATATGTAAAATTCATTTATTTTCTTACATTATTGTATCTTACAGTTACACTAAACAATATTTACAATTACACTAGAGGTTAATGACGTCATCAACTTGCTAATTCGAGTTAATATAAATAGAGTTATAGTTATTAATCTTAATGTTAGTTATTTATAATCAACTGCAATAATAATTAGAATTATGTTATAAATTACAAGATTAAATTATATTTTAACATGAGTATACATTATTGGCTCTGTTATTATGAGAAATATTTTGTAGGAAAAAAATATTTTGCTTAAAAAAATATATTGAGACTTTGTTTCTCCATGAAAAACATTTCCAAACTTTGACAGTACTTTACTGTGCATGTTACAATTTGAACAATTATCCTGTTTTAATATTAATTTAGCCCAGAGTAGGTATACCAAATATAAGAATTGATTAAATTTTATATCATAATAATACAGATTCAATATAATTATAATATTTATGTGTGAATCATAAATAGCGAAAAGAATACCTTTAATTTTATTCTACTAAATCCATTAACCTGACTTGAAGTAAATTACTTTACATACAAACATACACTCAGACATTTTACCTATATTGGTAACTAGAGTAATATAAAAAAACTTATAATACAATAAAAAATTGGCGACAATATTGGCAGTGTTAAATTAACAAGGAAAGCAGTTAAAATTGTTAATTACAAAATTAAAATGAATTTTATCGCATTACGACTAATATAAAAATTGTTGAATGAAATTTAAATGGTACGTATGATTATTATTATTATCATTGCATTTTCTTGACTTTATTTATCTACAGGAAATATACACGCAAATGAATTTATTTTTCTACATTTCATATAGGTAAAAAAACTGGAAAAACTTTTTCTTTCTTTCATTTCTATGCTTTTCAAATTGAAATGCATAATGCATATCATCAGTATGGATCTTAACAAACCCTTTCTTCAGTAAGTTACTAGGCCACGAGAATTCTAATCATCAAAGACAAACTTACAACCGGACCTTTATAAAAATAAATATTGACAATTCAGCAAAGAACACTGCTCATGTATAATTCTACGAGAACTTAACAGAACCGCGCGTTCTTTGCCAGCAAAAAGAAACAATAATACTACTTAGTAAAGACGCCGTTAAGACTAACAGACCACCCCACATCGCTGCTGCAGGGGTAATACAGAACCCGGTTTCAGTCGGCAAGTCTTCAGCGAAGACTACCCTTAAACCTTTCCCAATTGTCGTCATCGGGTCAACGGTCCTATTACCAAGGTGTACTATATCCCGTCTCTTCCTTCTCGGCTCAACGCTCCCAGGGTTAGGACACATGTCACAGTCCGTCTTGCATAATTCCACCTCACACTTAATCACCAAGTCCATTTCATCAGGGAATTTAAAAGCGTTAAAGAACGCATACGCAAGAACTGATGCTCCTGTATTACCTGTTTCCCTGGTCTTCTGGAATGCGCCGAAGAGTTTAGGCTTCAACACGCAGCCGTTGGAGTCAGTGAGGGGAACGACGTGGTTGTTACCAGAATCTCTCGCTATACACTCTCTTACAAGAATATCGAATCCTGCATCACCAGTCACTGACACGACCAAGGTCATTGTATCTCCAATCTTCACTAGACCGTTCGCCTCGGGAGCGAAGGGTCCCCTTCCAGTTTGGATGTCCAATCGCGCCATCGCTGTGTCTCCACTGAAGTTGCTGGTAATCTGGTTCAACATTCCAACGCTGAGAGACGACACCAATTGCTTAGTTAGACTTCCTTCCCACAAACATCTCACTCGACGTATGTGATCCCAAACTTCCTGAATACCTGGTTCATTTTGCAATACCAACACGTTCTCCAGATACGCCTGGCCTTCGTTTTCGAAATCGCTGAAGAACCTAGTTCCACAGGTGTTCAAGCTAACAGTGAATGAATATTTAATTTGATTCGAGTTTTCTCTCACGTAAACACAATCGGGCTCATTGAAATGATCTTGAGAATAGATAATGCCGTTGTAGGCTTTGTTGAATTCGATGTTTATCGTCATCATTTCTTTACCGCAGTCGACGGTAATATCGTGGATATGAGGAGGGTGTCGATCATCATCATCTGGATATGATTGAGGTGGTTGTATATTTGAATCGGGTTGCGTCACTGGTTGTTGTGGTTGAGTTTGCTCGTATGGTGGGACTGTAGCTTCGTCTGTATTAGTAGTCTGACCAGGCTGATAGCCAGGTTGTGAAGGTTGATTGGGTTGATAAGGAGGCTGTGTAGTCTGACTTGTTTGGTAAGATGTTTGACCCGCATCATACGATGGCTGGGTTGGCTGACTAGGTTGATAGGATGGTTTGGATGGCTGGTTTGGTTGGTAGGATGGTTGACTTGGTTGATACGTAGGTTGGGATGGTTGACTCGGATATGTGGGTTGGGACGGCTGCGACGGTTGACTAGAAGGTGACGTTGGTTGACTAGGTTGGAATGGTCTGCTAGGTTGGTATGGAGGCTGACTTGGCTGATAAGTTGGTTGGTCGGATGGGGACGGTTGATAAGTTGGCTGGTTCGGTGATGGTTGGTAAGGAGGATTCGTCGAGGGTCCTTCGTTGTAAGAAGGTGTTGGTCGAGATCCTGACGGAGGGTAGCCCGTTGGTGGAAGGTAAGAAGCCGGCTCAAAAGGTCTTGGTCTTTCGGGTTTGCCTCCAAAGTACTGACGAGCTGAAAATTTGGAAAAAAATATATTAACACAAATGTCTTGTTCTTATAAGCAAAGTGCTACCTTGCAACATGTGTCTGTGCTTAAAGTGCACTTAAAATTGGCGTGCTTGCTTTGCTTTTGGTGAATTAAACTACATTAATTAAGATATAATATAAATTTCTTCTTTGATTGCACGTCGCTGAAATATAGTTACATATTTGCCTCGTGTATTCCTCATAAACTTGTCACTTAAAATTATTCCTATTCAATCTGTCTACTATTTCATGATAAACATAACGGACCTTTCCTATTTTTCTGCTGGTAAAGCGCTTGGATCCATTGCAGAAGATTGCCGACCATGTCGTCTACTTCCGCTTGTCCTGACTGGTTGTCAGCTGGAAATCACGTCATCATCAGGAAGATCATCAATGATGACCACCACCTTTACCAACCTTCACTAGCTATCCATCCATCCCAGATGTAATACAACCAGTATCAACACCATTTTACTTGGTTAAACTATCACTGGATTTTGAAACAACTAATTTAGTACGAGATAACGAAGACCATGAACACCGAAGTGAATTTAACAATCCAAATGATTAGTAACAATTAGTAGTATCTTTACATAATGTTTTTTGAAAACACTTCAGAAGATAGGGTTCTATCTAAAATGGTCATGCTATGAGAAGTAAGTGAACAGTTAAATCAAACGAACGGGTAAAATGATAAATTACAACGAAGAATACACATGTAGATCTAAAATTGAATTATTGTAACTGCTTCAAATATATACAACACTAAATACTACGGGATGTAATACAAATTAGAATACAGAACACCACCAAAATCTTTCTAATTTACACCTTATTATAAACGAGTTAGAGGTCACAATACTCACTTGTAAACTCGTATTAATAATACAATTAAACATTAATAAGTGAAGTAAAATAGAAGATAATAAACAAGAGAATGAAAGATAAAGAAAAGTGTGACAGAAAAAGAAAGAAATTGTCCCAAAGATAATAATTGGAAAATATACAAATAAATTACTAACAACGAATACTGATGAAAAAGGATCCATAAAAATATGTATGTACACTAATATGATGTATACAAAACATAAATTATTTTTACAATATATACAAATACATTTGAAACTGAAAATAAACAGAAAACAAATAAACATAAAATTATGATTGTGTCGATTATTATACATTTATATAAAAGATTTATCTTACTACACTAAAAGACGATACTAATTTCTAGATGTTTATATTATTTCGAAAATTGTAGAAATGCCTAGCAATAGTTAATTATTAAGCGTTTAATTAAGTAGATCTGAGGTTTAGAAATACGTAAAGAAGCTATTAAGACATGGAGATAAAATATATTGAAAAAAAAGAAATATAAAAAAAATATTCCAAAAAGGAACAAGAACATAAGACGTTAAGATTTACTGTTTCAAGGAGATTTCAAACCTAACGTTTTTTTGGTATTTTTACCGATATGACAGGCTTAATATCGGTAGATTCGAGACCACTGCAGTGAAAAAAACCCTAGAAATCATAACAACGGTCTGTTGCCTCATGAAAAAAGGATAGAAAAATTATATACCTCCTTTATATTATTTTATACTATGGTTTCTACTGTGTTACGCACTTTAGCTATATAAATTCTCACAAATTGATAACGGTGTTCGTGCAATTCGTTTTGTATTAAAATGAGATTGTTATAGCGTACGCAACATTTATGGGAAGTGAAGAATGACAGTGGCACGATCCTATCTCTTAAATACGGAACGGTTGGTTATTGTTCCTGTGTGAATTAACATTATTGTGTTCTTATGGAGTTAATACTTCAATATTAATTTTATTGTGTGTACTATCATCATATCAAACGAGGACATTTTTTTTCTGTTTTTGATGTCAATATTTGTAAATGTTTGAATGAAACTGTTAGCTACTAGGGATTTTTTTGTTCTAGACCGTAATATAGTCATTCACAAGTAACTTGGCAGGGGTCTGAAAGAGACATTAGATGCGCAGAAGTCGTTTTGCTCTGCTTTTTGTTCTGCGCATCTAACTGTCTCTTTCAAACTCTTGCCATGTTACTTGTTACTGACTGTACCATGATGATGTTGATGTTCCAGGAGGGCGGTGAGGAGGAGGTGATGGAGGACGCGTGTGATGACGGCGGCTGGGACGTCGGTGATGAGGACCTGGAGCTGCCCGAGGAACTGGCGCCGGTCTCTGGTGAGATACCTTCACTGATATGTAGTTTTAATTTTAATTTTATTCTAATGTCTTGTTGTATGTACTCTGAAGTAGACATAAACAGTGGCTCCACAGTTTTACGCTATTGCCGCTGGTTATGAATGTAATATATGTATTATTATTATTGTTTTGGTTATACAATTCATGTTTTTAAAAACTTTTTTCTACCATTACATAATGCTATCAAACTAAGAATAGGAAAGTTAATGACTTCATTTTGGTCAATAGGCTATTTGTTATGTTTTTATGAATACGCATTTTATTTACAGATTTTTAAATAAACTTATTACGACTCTCAACTTATGTTAGTATGTAAATAGTATTTTTTTAATTCGTAATATTATTATGTACTGATAATAAACATCTGACTAACTTTTCGCATTGTGATGTAGCCTATTATGATAGAGGAGTACAATTGGACTATTAAATGAACTTACCTCCGTAAGTGAAATTCAATCGTAATTGTACGAGACTCCTTGTTTTGGAGGAGACTCCCACCCCTTCCTAATTCCCTAAATAATAATAATAATAGTTGCTCATGACTCTTTATCCATAATGACGGTCGCACGAAAGTGGACGAATACGTATGCACCTGGTTTTTTTTTCTAGCTTCAAAATAATGTCGACGGCTCCCGATCTATTTGCATTAAGCGACATCAGGGGCGATATTGAGTTATATACATATTTAGAATCAGTGAATTTTTCTGCATCGTTTGAGCCGGGAACCGTCGATGTGATGGTTCGTGTACACTTAGGTATAGACTATAATTTCCATCATGTATTTATATTATTATATTTTATACAGCGGATATAGATGGTGAGGAGGAAGCGAGCTACTTCGTGGCGCCGGCGCGCGGCGTGCCTGCGGCGCTGGGGGGTAAATTGCGTACTGCCCACGACCACGTCGCTACTGGACAGTTCGAGATCGCTATCAGGTATTAAAGTTACTGCAGTACACTGTTAGTATTGGGCTGTAGTAGATCGGTAATCATCTGTTGTAGCGATAGTTGTAATATACCTACCGTCATCATCTATACTAATATTATAAAGCTGAAGAGTTTGTTTGTTTGTTTGATTGAACGCGCTATTCTCAGGAACTACTGGCCTGATTTGAAAAATTCTTTCAGTTTTAGATAGCCCATTTATCGAGGAAGGCTATATAATTTTTTAGTGATAAAGGAAGTTTTAAAATCCGATATGTAATATGTATTAGCTTTCACTTCACAAATACTATCTCATTAAAATATTAGTATTGATTTTTAAACTAACTTTCTTATTTACTTACTTTATCCATTCAGAGCACACAATAAAATTCAATTCTAACCTACCTACTCTATTCAACTCTAGTCTACACTACCCTACCCAACATTTGTACCAACTACCCTCAACTTTGCAATCATCTCCAGGCTGCTAAACGAGCAAGTGGGTATTGTGAACTTCGAGCCGTACCAGGACACGTTCGCGAGCATGTTCGCGAGCGCGCGCCTCATGTTCGGCACGCTGCCGGGCGTGCCGCCGCTTACTACACAGTTACATAGAAACTGGAAGGAGGCTAGTGGGAAGGATTTGCTGCCTGTTGTCAGTGAGTGTGTTTACTATTATTTGATATTAAAAAAAAATAAACACGCAGAGACAAATGAAATCCATTGTCGCCACTAACATACAATCATAGCTGTATCGCTTCCGTATCAAATAGCGGAAATTATACAGAAAATACCTACCAAAATAAAACTATTACTTGATTACTAATCATTAGTATTATTGTTTATTGGTATATTTTTTTACAAATATTTTATTAAAAAAAAGTTTACGACCACTGTTTTATACCCAACATTACATTTATTAAAGAAAAAAACAATGGGAGAGAAGTTAAAACTTATTACTTTACTATTTTGAACTAAAATTCTTAACATTCATCCGATTTCTATCAGTGCTCTCATATTGTAAAGTTTCTCAATATCACGATATCTCCTTGTTTGAAAGTTTTGACTTCAAAAATCATCAAAATGAAATCCTACAATCATCTGCATCCTGTAAGCATCTAACATTCTAACATAACACATTTTAATACTCCATCGGCGAAGTCTCACATCAAAACATACTACCAAAATAAAATAACTCTTCTTCCACACAAAATGCTTATCTTTAGGGAGATATAAGAGGAATATAAGTACGATTAACTGAAACTAAATGATGTTAGTTATTCTTATTTTTGCGTGATGCTATTGTTAAAACCTGATGCTGAGTTGGTGTACACATATGATGCTCCAAATTAACAATAAGAAGTAGTTATTAGTGGAAACGGTATTACTTTAAGAAAATATGACTCGTATTACTTCAGTGTACCAAAATTGCTGTTTGTTTCCCAAATAAAATAGAATAAATAAATACTAACTAATTTAAATTTTACATTTCTAGCCGCAAAACTAAACGAGCTAGTGACCCTCCTCCAACAATGCTACCAACTCACG
>DWKA01001445.1:0-12414 GCA_018249155.1 Panoquina ocola ocola | reverse complement strand
ACTTTTCGAGTTTATCGCGTTCAGACAGACACAGAGACAGAAAAGGGGACTTCTTTTTATAATATGTATAGATAGATAGAGTATAGTACTTGGCACGTCACTTGACAAGAAGTAGAAAGAGACAGTTAGATGCGCAGAAGTCATTTTTTAGATTTTATTTATGTGTTTTTGGAAAAAACTACTTACTTCTGCGCATCTGTCTCTTTCTACGTATATCTAAGTTACTCGCGCATGAGTATGCTACTGAAATACCTACTGGTACTAAAATGTCACTAAGTAACTATCCATTAACTATAGCTATTGATGAGAAACCATTCAAGTTTTTCATTCATGTAAGCCAGACTTGAACTAGACTCATCTGGTTACCTTCGTCCGCTAGAATCCTAAAATAAATAACCATTATCACTGTACGATAAGCTAATGAAAAAGCGACGTTTTTATTGCGCGTATAAATAGAGAAACAGCTGGTTTAAACTCGGTCACATAAACTCGTTCGACAGATGTTACAGGGTTGCCAATAAACACTTAGACATCGGTTCTCAAACTTCTCTCACAGCGAATGTTTACTAAATAAAAAAATATGACTTATGAAAAAGGATTTAGTTTTAAATACGTAGCAGTTATTTGGAGTTTTTATACGATTGTAAGAAGATTGCAGAAGTGTTTCTGTGTTCTGTGATACCTATGTGAATAAATGTTTTTTTTTTATTTGATTTAAGTGTCTATTAGATAATTATAAGCAGGTAATTATCTAATATGTAATTGATCTGTGCCTAATTGTTCTATAACTTCTACCGCCCCCCTTATCATCTTTATCGTGCACTTTGAGAAACACTGGTTTTGAACAATACTTTTCACGATAAAAAGAGCATAAACCTTGATTTTATATTTAGTTAAATAACAAAAGTGTTAGAAGCTCAATTATTACAATGTTATAACTTATAACGCAGTCTATGAAATTAGAACATATTGAGACTTCTAGCGACCACTTTACGAAATTGTAAAAATTTTGCTGACAACCCTAGATGCCCCATACAAACGCAATCATTTTTTTCACGCTGGCGCTGTATTTGTACTGCCTGTTTACTTACAATACTCGTACACTACTTGTTATGCAAGCTGAAACTGATACGCCGATGTTTTGTAGACTAACAATTCAAGCTCTACGCATGTCCAATCCATGCCACTATATTTGCAAATGAATATTATAGAACGATAATTAAAAAAATAATTCAAAATCAGAACTGGACCAACGGACTTTCATTACATCCGTTGAGAATTTCCAATCTTTGTCTTTGGAATCCCTCATCAGATCTTCAGTTTTTTTGTTCACTTATTGTGATAAATATAATGACGTAATATTGTGTGCAAAGACTAAAATTTACTAGATACATAGGTACACACAAACTCAAAGAATATCACTAATCACGGCATCATACAAAGTTTCCATATACCGAATTCTGCCTTCGACTATGCACGCTCCTATAATGATAATCGCATTCGCAACACTGTGATAACAAATTTGTTATTCAAAGCAACATGTTGCTATACTTCAGCAAATTAGTGTACCTATATTGCACAAAATTACCGACCGTCGGACGACGTGGCTACGTAAGTGTGAAACGCGGAGATATGAGTCACATGTAAATTTACTAACTTATCCACACTCTCATTATAATCATGAGGATGTGTAGTTTTCCTCAATTTGTCTTCATAATATAATATTGTATGGCTGCGTTATACGCTGTAATTTAACTATACTGCCTTATATGTGCTTAGCTATCTATAGCCATGGGCGAAGAACTTAGCAAGAATCTGAAAGACAGATCCCACCAAAAACATCCTGTAAAAAAGTAGCAAGTCTCGATAGAATTTCTTGTTTGTCTCTAAAAAGTAATGAAATCTCTAGACCAAGTTGAGCTAAGTTTAAGGTTCGTTACTAGCTATTTATTATTATAATATTTTAATGTTATATGACTGGCCGTTGATTTTTTTATACGTTAGTGGGTACTGGCTAATGGTCAAGTCACATAACATTAAATAATTATAAAAAGAAATAGCAAGTAACGAACCTTAAACTTAGCTCAACTTGGTCTAGAGATTTCATTACTTTTTAGAGACAAACAAGCAATTCTATCGAGACTTGCTACTTTTTTACAGGATGTTTTTGGTGGGATGGTTTTTAAGGGCCGAATCTCATTGTAATTTTACGGACCAATGGCAGTGAATAATCAGTAACTTTTTGTTGATGTTTCCGTGTATCTTTTTATTGCCTCTATAGTTTTGTAGCTAAAGTACTGAATGGCGGCAACTCTTGCGTAACGTTTCTCATAAAGGGCATTCGGGGTTGTTTTTTTTACATCTTCACAGAATTATTATGGCAGCCAGTGAAAGTTAGAAAGTCGGTCGACGAAGGGATCCGAGTTCAAATCCGCGACTTATTTTAACCGCGCTTTTATTACTCATTTTGGGTTTTGTCTGAATGGATCTTTGTAATCAAGTTTCACACTACGTTTTTGGTGAGATAAACTTGACTTAACAGTAATGATAACTTTCTGTGGTACCAAAGTAACCTATAACAAAACTAAGTTCCCGATGAACCTCAGTGGTACGTGGTACTTTTTCGCGTGGGATTTGTACCAAAACACAACATCAATCTTATTATTTGATCTGTCCGCTCATTGTTCGGATCACCGCTCCATTTATCCTAGGGATCGGCTCGATCAAAATAACGATTGCTACACATTTGATCAATGTGTTGCGTAAAACAAAAAACCTTTTGCTGACTTATGTTGCAACCGGCATGTGCGAATATTTTTTGTTGACGTCGACGCACTTGCCTGGATTCAGGTCTTGGAAAGGCATACCACAGATCTTAAACATATGGGTGATTTTATGTGTGTGAATGACACTCAAAGTTATTGTGAATTCAACGAAATTACTGCCTAGTCGATGGGTCGATGATGCATTTGGTGATGACGTAGTTATAATTTTTTTAGCAAAATTTACAATGTCCCTATTTCGTCCCCGACAAACTCATGAAACTGTAGCTAAGAGATGGCGACGCCTTAAGCGTTGCTTACAGCTACGGGAACAGATTAAATAATCGCACAATGGCCGCCGGTTGCATCATTAAATGAAGCGTGAACGCCCCCGCGAGCTCGTGTAATTGGCGAAATTAGACTAATTATTTTCGGTCCGACTGTACCATTTGACGACATAGACGCTTTACAAACGAAGATTATAATCGATGTAATTTCCGTAGACTTTTACTATTATAATTAATTATTGTTACTAGCTTTAAATTAACTGATCCAATTATAATGAAACTTACGCACTGCATATAATTTAGTCGAGGGACAAAATAGTTTTGGTCCCGATTGGTAACGGTGTTGACAGATTCAATAGAGATTCAACCAAATTGTTATGTTAGATAATACCTATTGAAAACAATTATCGTAGTGATTACTTAATGTAGTGAGATTTAGCAAAGGTAAAGGTCTGGTATAGGTAATATTTTAGCGGCACTCACCTGCTTTGTCAGCATTGGAAGCCATCACCCGAAACGTGCCGAAGAGAAGCACGAGCAGCTTCTGGGTGCAAACTGGCAGCGACAGCAGCAATCTGGTGACAAACTTTGTTTTTAACCGATTTCAAAAAAGAGATTCTCAAAACGTCTTATATGCTTTTGTAACTAATGTAAAACATTGTGGCGACGTGCCGTCAGCTAGCCTGAATCACGCTATAAAAATTTTCTACATCGCTTGCATAAATACAAGTTTCAAACGAGCGCTATGATATGGAGGTCTTTAAAAAAAATGGGTAAAAAGGTTTCTCCTTCAGGCATTGGATTTGTGTTTCTTCTGTCAGCCTATTGAACTATAAAAAAACAGTAATAATAAAACTAATGCATGTCGATTGCATAGTAACATGCCTGCAATATTGTAGGAGTTCCGCAAACCGGCGGGTGTGTCGTGTGGCCTTATTAAGGTCAGTATGCACTCTTGTACTAACATGGCAGATTGCAATAAATCAAGCTACATGTTCTAACTTATGAACTAGTTCTAATAACGATGTCATAAAGATGCATTGTCGTTGGGAGTCAGAGTCAAATTAAAACCTCATAAGAATTGGGGGGTGAATACTTATTATTTAGCTTTACCTAACAAACATTCAAACATTGCTAGATTACGCGGTACCCGACACATACTTAGCCAATTTATTTTAAAAAATGACATTCCTTCTAATATTATAAATGCGAAAGTTTGTATGTTTATTTGTTACCTATACATGCAAAAACTGCCGAATCAATTTTCATGAAATCTGGCACACACATAGAAGGTAACTTGGATTAACACATAGGATAGTTTTTATTTTATATATTACCTATATGGGTTTTATGGAAAGGTTTACAGATGTCACAAAAATAAACCTATGTAATTTATTTTCTGTATCAATATATTTAACAGTAAGGTTTCCTCAATACAGTGTTATCGTGGTGACCCAGTAAAAGAGGAAAATGAAGAAGCAAACAACAAAGGGTTATTGATCCCCTTAACACCATTAGGGCAAGCCCATAACACGCCTATCTGCACCATGCGAAGGTAAACCACGTAATTCAATGACGGTATCATGTTTGTTATCATAATTTTATTGTAACAATGTTACGTTTTTTATATGCCCCAAAGCACTCACTAATTTTGGGTCAATTTCCGTACCTATACGGCAAAAACATGAATGTTGATCCCACGTACATCCTGCATTGGCGATTCCGTGTTTAAAACTGATTCGCGAAAGTGTACCTAAATATTACCTGAAACATTTAAGTGCCAACGAAAGAATTAAAACGAAATAGGTAGGTATGTATTTTCAATTATGATCTGAAAAAAATAACTATGGGAATGAATCTTTGTTAAATTTATAGGTATGTATCAAAATCATTCAAACAATTACGAACATAGACAATCTTATCTTGACCTGAATCAGATAAAAACCTTTCCTAGAACAAAATATACAAGGTATAAGTTTATTTTTAACACAAAAAAAGAAGGAAGTTCTCAATTTTTCGTGTGTGTTTTTAAAGCTTTTATTAAAATTTAACGTGCAATGTTTGTTACTTTGTTTCGCTCAAATCTTGCAAGTTGAATTAGAACTCTTCTCCTTCTTGTGTTGCCGTGTCGGCCGTATATATTGGATATATTTTGTGTAGTAAATAGATGTTTTTGCCAACTACAAAATCTCAAAACCAACCAAACAAATTTACGTAAAGCAATTCCAACGACAACCAGTCGGTATCATTGTAAGATTTACGCAAGGCCGACAATTTAATCTAACAATCGACAATATACCGACGCACGCCATATCCAAAACAATACGTCGATCTTATCTGCTCATAAGTGGTAAGTGCATCGATACGGCGCGTTTGTGTCGCATCAAAATTCAACTAAGGCTTCAGTGTAAACAACTATTGTTACTGGCCATAACACGGCACATTGTGGAAGTGACGTCGGACGGTCCAAGCTCGTATTACTTTACCTCATTAATAATAGCATTGTCGTCTTTTAAATTGAATTTTCTATATGCTAACGATTGCAAATGAATGATCAGGTTTGTGCCATATCAAGTGTATGTACCTACCAATGTTTTTTTTTAATATAATAGAGAGACATAAATTCTGAGGATTTTTCTAAGCAGAAGTGGCTGAAATGAGTGACATCACCTTATCATAATTCAGTTCTAAATGTCACCTATGGATAAATAATTAGTTGAGTTAAACTAACTCCAAATAAAAAATCTATTACATCAAAATCTCCCTTGCACTATGAAAGAAGGGCAATCAATCATACTTTGTCTTTAATATTATTGTGGATAGAATGAATAATACATTATAATTGTTGTTGAATTTGTTGATGTTATATCTTTTAATCCCAAACAATGTGTAAATTAATGAATAATAGACAATCTTTACAAAAAAAAGCCTATTAACAAGACAAGTATTACCTACAACAGTTAATATAAAACCCAAACATTTTTATTTTAAAACAAGGATGTCAGAAAAGTAACTTTGGCAGGGGAGATAAGACTACTGACGAGTTTAATTTATGCAAATTAATTAGCATACAATGGTGTATTATCATAACACAAATGTTAAACAAGCTACCAGCTTATTTGTTCAGTATTTACATCATGTTTTAAATTATTATACTTGGTTACACACATGGGTATACCCAACTTCTAAGCCAGGAAAGAGAAAGTCAGATTTAAATACTTTGTTACCCATTTGTATAATAAAAAAAACTTAACTTAAAAAAAATGTGGACAAAAGTAGGTGCTTACAGGAAAACATGTAATCTCCAGGGGAGGTGGCCAACTGACACACTGTCATGTTAATTTTAAGACATTAAATTTAATTTGACATACATAATGTTACATACTCTGTGTTGTTTTTTGAAATACCTAACTATAAATTAATAAAAAGAGTTTTGTTAAGTCTAACAGGTATTGATTTATCCATTATATTGTGAAAAGCTATTTATCATCTGAGTAGAGAGTGTATTGTGCAATTTCATTGTTATGAAATTTTATTTATCTGCTAATAAATTAAAGTTGTGTACTAATAAAAAATATTGTCATACCTTCTAATAGCATCAACTTGTTGGTCTCCAGGTAGCTCCACTGCAGCAAATAGCTGCATCTCACCTTCCCTTCCAAATACCCCACCTGGGATTTTCCTAACAACCAAATTCTTCAATTAAAAACAAAACAAAGCAGTTCACAGATTAAAGCACTTGATTTTTTTTTATTATAGATTCATATAATTTTTTATGACAGATTTTTTTTTTATTATAGAATTATGTTATAACATTGTAATTAATTTATTGTATTGTTACTGCACATACCTGAGGAACTTTTTCAGTACACTAGCAATGGTGTACACAGAATAGTTGTCCACATTAACAAGTCTGCCTGTCTGAAGAAAATGGATGAGTTTCTTCATGGCGCCCTGGTGGCCGGGCGCGCGGAACACATCGCGCCTGAGGGGTGCCTCCTTGTTTAACTTCAGGATCAGTACCTACACCGACGAACAATGATTACATTATATTTATGACATCGGCAGTTCTAAAATATTATAGTAAATCATTATTATAACAAGCGGTACTTACGAGCAGAGGCCCCGGTAAATCGTCCTTACAAACTTCGTGCAGCGGTAATCCAAATTTCACCTTCTCGAGCCGCCTGGGATAAGGCAATGAGTTGGGATGCCCGCAGGACGTTACCACATTGCTCAGGGTAGCCGCCCGACGGTGCATCCGCCTGGCCCAGTTGCTCATTTTGCTAAACTCCGCACTGCCACTAAGATTCACTTGAATCGAACACTGGTTTCAAAGAACCGCAATGGAGGCGAGCATCTTCTTATATGTAAAGTATATTACGATAGACAAACTTACTCATCGAAACAACTAAATTAACGAACGAGTCCATCACTTCACTCAATAGGAACGCGAGATATTCAACATTTTTAATCGAACCACACCTTGATTGTTTTTATTGTAAGTTTTATTCATCAACTTTAGAACAAGACAATGCTTCAATGCTAAACATCTACGCTAACGTCGCTAACTAAATAAATTGAATTGAACTGAATGAAATGAATTAAAAAAATGTATGTACTCCTTGCTCTTTCTTTCTATTCGACTTGACTTGCATGCAGCTTGCTTGACTTGACTTGACTAGTTTTTTGTAATATGCTAATATGTCAAAAATAGCTGTCAGATTTCAGTGAAGGCGCACACGTATGCAACATTTTGTCGCAGGCATATTTTGGAGCGTGACAAATTTTTTAGGCCTATAACAAAAACATTGCCATCTATATAGTAAAAGGAAAGTATCTATACATCAAATATATTAACATTCATGTATTTTTCATTGACTTGCTATTCACCCAATATTCAGAATATAAGGTTTAACTAAAAATATAAACAATATAAAATACAAAATATTTAAGATATATGTTATTTTTTTTGTTCTTCTTTTCTATTTGTGCAACATTTTGTCATATATCTGCTGCCTTATTTGTTAAAGGAACACACGTAATTGTAATATAATTGTGGCACGATACAGATGGCAACATTATTATCGCATGCCAAATAAATACTATTTGCGTCATATAATGCATACGTACACGCTTCACTTCCTAGTCTTTGGTTTAGTTACTTATCTCTACTCTAGTAGAGTATTTTTATTAAATAATCTGTAGCGCCGGCCGGTTAATTAATTATTTGTTTGTGGTGAATTTCATCTGTTGGAAGGAATTATTGTTGTTGAATGTTTAAAAACATGCGGAAATAAGTTTAATATTTAATTATTAAGAATTAATTACTCATTCCGCAAAATTTAATCAAATTACATCTTTTCGCATAAATAGCTTGTTTTCTTCTGAGTTCGGTAAAGATTTTGTTTCATAGTTTCGTTAAAAATGGCAGACTGGGAAGATGATTGGGAAGAGGAACCGGCGGCGGTTGCTCCCCAGCCTCAGCCAGCTAGACATACAACCCATGCGACTACAACAACGAAAATTTATCGTCCAAGTGCTGGAAGAGGTTACAATAGAGGTGGTCAAAGATCTCAACAAAATGACTCGAATTGGAGATCGCGGGGAGACTGCAACGGAGATAACCGGCGTAATAACTTTCAAGGAACTAGTCAAAATGCCAATCAAAAGACCATTCAGATTTCCTCTCAAATGGTTGGTCGCGTAATAGGCAAAGGGGGTTCTAAGATACGAGATCTTGAATTTGAGTGTGAAGCAAAAATTCAAATTGGAAACTCCAGCGGACCTGCGACTGATATAACGCTCTCCGGTACCGATGAAGCGATAGCTAAAGTCGAGGGTATGATCATTGAGTTGACCCAAGATCGTAGACCGGGGCCGAAAGCCAATCTCAACACAAGTACTGAGAGCAGCGGTTCTGCCGACTTCTTCAAGCAAACCAATGACGGCGTCGAAGTGGTCGATTGGAGCAAGTTAAATGCCTATTATGAAGGACATCAACAAGAAAGATACAGTAAGCTGCCTCCTATAATTAAAGATTTTTATAAGGAAGATCCTCAGATTAAGTCTATGAGTCCAGATGACGTGAAACGATGGCGTCGGGCCAATAATGATATACAAGTCAAAAGAACATTTGATGATAAACCAGGTCTAAAACCTATACCAAACCCAGTGTTAACATTTGAACAGGCATTTCAACACTATCCAGAAATTTTGGACGAAATATATAAACAGGAGTTTACTCAACCCTCACCTATTCAGAGCCAGGCTTGGCCAATTCTCCTCAGTGGAGAAGATTTGATTGGAATAGCTCAGACTGGAACTGGGAAAACTTTGGCATTTTTGTTGCCAGCTCTCATTCATATTGATGGGCAAACAATACCACGTGATGAAAGGGAGGGGCCTACAGTGCTAATTTTAGCACCAACCAGAGAGTTGGCTTTACAGATTGATAAAGAAGTATCAAAGTACCAATATAAAGGTATAAAATCTGTTTGTCTCTATGGTGGGGGTGACCGCAAAGAGCAAATCAAAGTTGTATCCAAGGGGGTAGACATTGTAATTGCTACACCTGGAAGGCTGAATGATTTAGTGCTGGCTGGACATTTGAATGTAATAAATTTCTCTTATATTGTCTTGGATGAAGCAGACAGAATGCTAGACATGGGCTTTGAGCCACAAATCAGGAAATCACTGTTTGATGTGAGGCCAGACAGGCAAACTGTCATGACTTCTGCTACTTGGCCAGCAGGTGTGCGGCGCCTTGCCGACAGTTACATGAAGGATCCCATTCAAGTCAACGTTGGGTCACTAGACCTTGCTGCTGTGCATACAGTTACTCAGAAGATACTGTTTGTTGAAGAAGACGATAAAGAAGCAGCTCTACTGGAGTTCCTATCGAGCATGGAAGCTACAGATAAAGTTATAATTTTTTGTGGCAAAAAAGCAACGGCCACACACATTACCACGGAGCTTTGCTTAAAAGGCATTGAATGCCAGTCACTGCATGGGGACAGAGATCAGAGTGACCGAGAAGCTGCATTAGAGGATATGGTCGATGGGACCGTGAATATCTTGGTGGCTACTGATGTAGCATCTAGGGGGATTGACATAAAAGACCTGACACATGTTGTCAACTTTGATTTTCCACGCCATATAGAAGAGTATGTGCATAGAGTGGGGAGAACTGGGAGAGCTGGTAGAACCGGAGTTGCTCTGTCTTTTGTAGCACGAAATGATTGGGCACATGCAGGGGAGCTGATTAAGATTTTAGAGGAAGCTAACCAGGAGGTGCCTGTTGAGTTGGAGCAAATGGCTGAAAGATTTGAAGCCATGAAAATACGAAGAGATAGGGAGGGTGGTGGTGGAGGAGGTTTCCGCGGACGTGGAAGAGGTCGCGGGAGAGGCAGGGACCGGTGGTAGATTCCAACTGTTTTGTTATCTGATTATAATTTAGTTATGTAGTTTTTGTTTCATTCTTTTAACAGTACCTGTTTTACTATTCACCAGTGTCAAATTCATTCATCTTTGTTTTTTTTGCGAGTTCTAGTGTATTATCGTATAAGTTGTTATGTTAAGACATGTGTGTTTGGCACACATTATTCTTTGTAAGATATTGTTTAAATAGTTTGGTGTACCCAAGCAAATACAAGAATACATATTATACTCATTGAGTATGTACTTGATTGGTATGTGCATTACATTCTTTTATAGGATGTCTATTTTAAAATAATGCATGAACCAATTCTTCCGTAGATACCACTGTATTGCTCCATGTACAATGGTGTTTTTCCACAGATTTATTTTTTGCTATTAGAAAAATCCGTGATAATAAAATTAAGAGCTCATTTTACTAAGGGGCTGGACCCAATAGCTAAGTAAATGAAATGATGGTAGTTCTCAATGTTCTATCCATTATCCTCAAGAAGAAAAATATGTTGCCTACTAACTTATCCAGAGAATTGAACCATCTAACATTACATTACCTTGCATCCATTAAATATTATTGAACTGTTAATTGTTTAATTAAAATTTCCATGTGAGAAAGCACCATAGTATTTTCAAGAATTACTATATTTTGGAATAAAATTGTACCTGCAGAGCATATTTATTTTTAGGCTACATGCATATTTTTTATTATGTACATTTTATAGTAAACCTTTTTGCAAAGATACTTAGTGATCTCATGTGAATGTGATTATTATAAACTTTAAATTTTGTTAAGCATCTCATAGAAATAAGAGGCGGCCATTCAAATAATTATAGATAATAAATATGATCATTGAAGTTATCAACCCTTATAGTTTTTTAACAGTATGTTCTGTGAGTTTAATTTTAATCATAATGTCCATTCCAAAACTGGTTTAATGCATGTTATCTTTTTTTTTGTTTAATTGACTATCTTAAATAAAAAAAATCAATCCTATATGGTTATTTCGTCATCTGGTTCTCTTATATTTAACTAAGTTGGGTAGTTTTTAATTCTCTATAAATTTATTGTTTCTGGTTAATTTAGTAGTTAAACCTATACTTTTGTTTTGACTCTCTGATAGTGCCTAAGTTATTAATAGAATATTGGTAATAGTCGTTAGTGAGCTATATAAGTAATTCTAATATTTTTCAGTGTTATACTCGTACTTACTAAGCTTACTAAGCTATAATAGAATAGTGGTCCGAACTGCCGCACAGAATGGGCTGTTCGAACTAAGTAATTTAGGCATAATACATTAATTAGAATTATGCTTTAGAGTAAATCTTCGTGAAAAACCAGAATTTGGTTGAAAAAGTTTTAAAGTTATGAAAAATAGCATTTATCAGGCATTGTGGCCTAATATCTCATAATTATCTCAGTTACAGCCATGGGCTATACAGAAGCACTTTATATTATAGTGATAGGCAACTGTTCCTTATTTTTTTAATAAATTCGAACAAAGTAGGTATTTCTTTAATGCTAAGAAGACAAGTGTATTGTGTAAAAATACTTGAAACTGATATGCTAGGTATATGACTACTTAAGTTTTTAATGATAGTAGTAGGTATATGTTGTAGTATTTATTAGGGGAAAACATAAGTTTATTTTAACATAAACTTCTAAAAATATATGTTTTACATGTAAGGCCGCTATCCCACTTGCGTTTTACGAGCGTCGACGTTTTCCCAACGTCTGCGCAACGTTGACGCAGCGTCGGCGCTGCGAAAACGCGACGTCAACGTTGCGCTTCCACTGAACGCAACATTAACGTAGCGTCAACACGACGTTTTTAGGAACAGCTAAAAAACGCAACCTTAACGTCGCGTTTTCGCAGCGTCGACGCTGCGCAGACGTTGGGAAAACGTCGACGCTCGTAAAACGCAAGTGGGAT
>DWKA01001444.1:0-12415 GCA_018249155.1 Panoquina ocola ocola | reverse complement strand
TTTATTATTTTTTACTTTTCAGTTTTGAAGTCGGTTGTTTTTAACGTAGTTATTTTTATTCATAGTTTAAAAACATTTATTTTGTTGACATTTAGAAAGAACTCTTATTTACATAAAGCTGCAGCACACACAAAAAATGAAATGAATAATAACAAACTACAGGATATTTAGACATATTATACAAAAACAAAAAATAATCTACTTAAATTAATGTTCTGTAAGTGTGTTTGTAAACCTCTATTATGTAATGTATGTACAGATCGCGCGCGAGTTGACTGCAGTCGGGGCTTGAGGTAAAGGAGGGAGCTCCCCCTTGTTTGACATATTAGGGAAGCGTTCGTAAGCCACACCCAGTTTATATCTACAGATAAAGTCCTTGATCTACAGTCATTGAACCTGTCAAATACGTGCCGTAGCAGACAAATCAATATTCTTTCATACAATGTCTATTAACGTATTTATATCTATCTTTACACGGCCACGCATATATATATCTATAGACTATTGTATAAAATAATATTGTTTTGTCTGCCACGGCACGTGTCTGGCACGCTCAATGTCTGCAGAGGTAAACGAAGCTTTACGCGCAAAAAAAACTCTTTCAGCCACATAGAGTATCAGAACGCATGACTACCCACAACTAATCCGAACGTATTTTCGTCACCAGTCACCTATCCTTCAACATGACGGTTATTACGACGTCTGAGCAAAATAGAGAAGGAATTCTGAATAACTGATCGAGACGCAGTTCGCAGCGTGACGCCGGTAATTATCACTGATGAGGTCTCCAAATAATCAGCGGCTGCGGCCGCGATCCTATTTGCGTACTGTTAATCGAATTCTTGCGGCGCTCCTCTGAATGAAGATTAACAATTACGTTGAGTCTCGAAAATATTTGCTTCCTCAATATATTACCTATAATATTTTTTGCGAATCTTAAAATTTAAATATAGAATTAATTGAGTTGGGTATCAATGAATTACGATTATACATCAATTATAATTTGTACACCTATTGGCGAAATTTCAAATTAATATCGGAATTTGGACCCGAAGTTCGATGTTATTCTAATGAGCCCTAACTATTCTATAAAAATGTGTGCTTACTGATAATATTCTCAAATGTATGATATTCGTGCCACCTTTGTGCACATTGTTGGTATTTGCTCCCAATGCTGAAAATACACGGTTCAAATAAAATTATTCATGCAAATTGAAAAACACAGCAATTCAAAATTGCCGGCAGGTACAAGCATTCCTTTATTTGTCTCATTCAATTCATCTAAAACATAAAGCGAAATCCAACCGTGTGTTTTTATCATAAACCCTAACCAAGTGTATTCCGTAATGCAGTGTTTTTCAATCTGTGGGTCGCTACCCTTCGGGGGGTTGCGAAGGTTGACCCGGGAGGGCCGCCGGCAAAAGGAAAAGGCAAGTTTCTACACTACAGTAAAAACACTTTTATAGTGAGCAGTATGGACTTTTAAATGACTATATAATTCTATCAGTAGTGACAATTAACAATCAATCAACTTTTTTCTGTCATACCCGAGGGGATCGGCAGAACTCGCGTACATCCAAACAGATTGAAAAACACTGGGGTAATGTGATCGCGGCACGGGCACGGGTGCGGCCCGCGCCGCGCTCGCCGCTCCCGGCTCACCCGTGCCCGTGTTGCAGGATGCACGCGGTGGGGCTGCACTCCGCGCTCGCCATCCGCCGCGAGCGCAAGCGGCGCGCCGAGCAGCAGCGCGCGCGCGAGCGCCGCTACTCGCTGCAGTCCACCGAGTCCGGCGTCACCTCCCCGCACTGCTCCACCGGCAGCCTCGAGCGCCGCCGCTTCAAGCACGCGCACGCCACCGACAATGAGGTCGTCTCCTCCGTCGGCATGCTCCACCTCGGCGTCGTCTTCCTCGTGCTCGGCGTCTTCCTCGTCGCCTCCGGCTGGCTGCCCGACGACGTCACCGCCTGGAGCAACATCGGCTCGGTCAGCTGGTTCAACGAGCTCGTCTGCTCGGGGCTGTTCGCGCTCGGCATAGGGATATTCTTGATCGCCCTGCACAAGTACTTGACTAAGAGCGAGGAGGACGCCTTGGAGGACTACGTCCAGCGGCAGCTGACCCGCTCCCGCTCGGGACATCGGCTGGAGCGGGACGCGGAGACGGGCGGCATGCACACGAAGCACACGAGACGCGCGCGGGCCACCGAGGTGCTGCCGGAGACCATCACGGAGACCTACACGGAGCCGCCGCCCGACAGGGTGCACGGGTTCGTCAACGCGCTCGCTCTGAACGGGGACGCGATGAGGGAATCGCCTCTGGAGCAGATAGTGGAAGAGGAGATCTCGGTGACGTCGGAGTCGGAGAGGAGGCTCGGTAAATTCAACAAGGACACGTACTCGACGCCGTCGGTGGCGCCCAGCCTGAGCCCCGGCTCGCCGTCCGACACGCGGGAGCTGCTGGCCGACGGCCGCTACATGGTCATGTCGAGGATGTGAATAGGATAGTTTGACAGCTCCTTCATTCCGTACATCTTGCTGCTTTATAGTATAGTATTTGATTTTATTGGCAACCATATTACGTCTCGTTGACTCTTTGGGGAAAATAATCACAACTTTTTAGATAAAACTATTTGATCGTAAAATAACATAAATAGATATAAAAAAAGTTTATATCGAAAAGTGTAGCAATGTTACATGGTTCATTTTTGTCATTCCACTTCGATGAAATAACTAAAATTCTATCAAAAGTAATTATTGATAAGCCAGTAGCATGTATCGATCAACATGGACGAATAGTACAACGATCAATATCTGTTTCACATTTTCAATTGATATCAATCATGACACACTTGTTGCTTTATCATACTAACAATAAGTTGCTCCTAAGAGCTATACAAAATTTGTATTTACACGTTGTTAACCTGGTTGACACCATCTGTTTTGCCCTAAAAAATATCGTTCGTCACTCTTCTTTCATCCATTAACTGAATGAATTTCAAGTCATTCGCCTTGAAGCAGTCTCTGAAAATCATTTTACCTCTGACCTGCTTTCAAGTTAATTCAACTGAAAGTAACCGTCATATTTATCAATATGATGTTATACAAAAATAATTTTCGAAGAGACTAAAAATTAACCATGAAATATTGTCATCAAAGTCGATCCATTCAAAGCTTGAATCATTACAATCGGTTACGTATTCGCATGAACAGAGCAATTCAACAATTTTAAGATGAGCGGATTCAACGAGCTGTCAAACTTGGAAGCCAAAATTGTTAAAGAATTGAATCCTATAAAACGGACATTTTAGAGTTTGAACGAAGCTTCCAATGTTTTATTATTAGTGTTTTGTGAACACACGCGCTTCTGTGTTATCCTAACGAGCACTTAAGCTTCAACGAATAATTATTTCATAGATTTAATTAAAACACTTTTATTTTATATTTTATCAGACGGACCAAATCTTTGTAGGTTCTAGTCGTAAGTTGTATTGTAAAATCTCTTTTATTGTTGCAATCGTAAAACGAAATGAAAGGAAGCTATTTTATTGCCGGATTCGACAATTTGTTTTAACGTCAGTGAGAGTACGTTGTCAATCATATATTTATTACATTTTCAATGCGTGTTTATCAATGTGTTGTCCGCATAAATTGGCTTGAGACTGATTACTGTTATATTGTGTAACTGCCTTCTCATCTGCTACGAACAGAAGAGAATCATGTTCTATATTCATATATTCTCTGAACTCTAATGTACATTATCAACGTGCATTTATAAAATTAATAATAATTTGTCTTTAATATGTATGTTTAAAGAGCATTGTATGATCAACTGTTCCTTTTCTATGTGCACTGTTTATTAAGTCAATTTAATACACATTTGTAATTGCTTAGAAGCTAATAATTCGCGTAAGCAAAAAATATTATTATAATTCCAGTTCTTTGTTCTTTTATATATTGTTATAAGCTTTGTCATATTAAAAACTAAATTATAATTCTAGTTGTTAACGTCTAAGCTACAGACTGATTGTTCTTAAGTTAATTTATCACTGCAGAATGGATTATTTCTGATATAGAAATCCAAACACTGTTGAAATACATGATGGCTTTCAGGCCACGGCCTACAGCAGAATTCAAAAAGTAAAATTTTGGTTAATCCATTGTACCTTTGTCATTACGTAGCAGGCAACGTACTTTGAACGTTTAATTTTTTTAACACAACATAACATAACGAATATACTGCGTTAAGTGAAAAATGTACATAAGTGAATTAATTTATTTTGGGCCATTACAAAACAGTTGTGCCAAATTTATAAAAGTTTTTTTTAATATCTGACGCAATAAGACAAAAAAACAGCCTGAGCATATTTTAAATTTATTTTTGCGGTTGTGATTTTTCTCTTTCAAATATGATTTATATATTCAACTGCTTTAAAGTTTTGTACACCGTAATACAAAGGAAATACAAAGGAAAGTACCAAAGGTATCAACATGTATGTACCTCGTTATAAAGTATTTTGTATTATTTTATGAAGTAAGCAGCAAACGAGCGTGACTTAGTATGTAACCTTTCTGTTCCACGCCGCTACCTTATAATATACAGATGTAAGATAGGGCAGTATATTTAATAAGCTATGAATTTTATAAAACACGAGCTTAGCTTAATGCTCAAAACTATAATATAGTTTAAAATTTCCATTTTCTGTCTCCTAGCTTTTTAGTGCCCCTTTAATCTTTCACGAGCGGTGGATGTGATCCGTTGACGAAACACATATTATATTCAATGTGACATACGTGTGTATAGCATTTAAATTTGTTTTCCAATATATGTTTATATCCCTTTTAGTTAAGTTAATAAAAAGACAAAATAAAAAATCATTTTACATCCCTTTTTATTATTTTTTGAACTAGGATCGAGACTTTGAAATGAAATAGTTTTTTTATAGTTTCATCGCGGCTCATTCCATCAGTAGATAATAATGAATTTATTTCGTGTACGTCAATGCACTGATAAACGTGTCGTGTTTAATTACCAGTAGCTAAAGTTGACGATCACAGCGGGGAGAGCAGCGTTGCATATTTAATATTGACGTTCAGGCCAACGCTCGCCCGAGGTTATTTTAATTCTGAAACCAAATCACATTCACCGCCGTTTTCTATCTCTCCTCTTACATTTGTATCTAAAGAGCTGTATAAAAATAATGCCTTATTAAAATTGTTTCGACTACGATTAACTTAAGAGCACATACTATCTACTTAATCTGTGAATACCGCCAAAATATACAGGTAACGTAGTTGGAGAATATTTACAGATTACTGGATAAACAAATTCGTGTGCATACTTACTTAAAAATATAAGAAAGCACACCTTTATTTATAGTTGTAATGAAATTATCTTACTGTTTTGTGTAAGTAAAGGAAATGTTGGAAATCAAAAAGGAAAAGATTTGAAGTCAGTCAGTGAATAGTATATATTATTCTAAATCCGTTAAATAAATTTAGTTATTATTCACGTACGTTCATCTTAAGGGTATCGAACAGGACAAGTACAAGTATCGAAAAGAATCAAGCAGAAATGACTGACAAATCCTTTACTTACACAAAGCGTGCGGTGAAAAACCACAATGTTTAGGAACGCTAGCTTTTGTGTACGTATAGTAATAAACGGTTTGGCGGTCGCCGTCGTTAGCCGAATGCGTAACGTTTGATCCATAATCATGTGTAACGATATTTTGAGGAAACCATCAAGCACTTGATTTAATTCTAAAATCAACATTATGTTTCGTTGTTTAGTATAATTATAATTCCAAAACTTTTCACGCAAACTTCTTTGAACTCGAAATAGAGTATTGTTTTTTATGCAAAACTCTAGATGAAAGTTATCGAGTTCTAATCTATTTTTAACTCGATGATTAGTACAGAAGAACAGTTAAATTTAAAATAATATATATTTGAAAGCCATTAATAACTGGTTATAATCACTATAGTATAATATTAAACAATAATGATGAATTGGGTCGCGTTACGCATTCAGTGATGTCGGTGTCCGCGCTGCAAGTTGCGTAAGAAATGAGTGATTTAACAAATTCAATATATTATTATTGTGTAGTTACGAGTACGTCTAGCTATTACTTTAATGAAATTGTCTACTACATTATCAAATGACTTTGATACGTATTAAAATTTTCTGAAAAATAACTTTTATTAGAATCTCAAAATGTATTACGTAAATATAAATCTAGTTTTCAATATTAGAATATCAGTTTATTAGTCATATGCAAATTACAGTTTACACGTTATGTGACCAAAATCTTATTCACGATTTAGATTTGTTGATAAATTGTAATGTAACTACTTATGGAAAGTACAACATATTGTATTAGAATTTCTACTTTTAAGTACTTAAATAAATTTTGGACTAAATTACTACTATTTACTCAAGTTAGAATTTCGAGTGTGCCATACGCTTCGCGCCGGGCAAACGATAGAAAAATCTTGCCTTTCTTTGGGATGTCCGCGCACGACAGACAGAAGATAAAAAAAAGATAAAACAAAATAACATAAAGCCTCTTCTAAAAAATAAAGCGGGTTGATCTAGTTATCGAAAGGGTGACACCTTAATTTAAAGACATACCCGGTTCAATTACTTATTTATTTTAATCTTAATGAAATTCAAAGTCAAACAATTGATTTAAATTTTGCAATCTTTTGGGAATGTATAAAGATTTTTTAATCCAAACAGCAGTAAATATATAACCAGATAATATACTTGTCATGTTAAATTCTATTAGGTCTCTACCGTGATATTTTACTGCTACAACAATATTCGACGCCGTGTGGGCAAACCTGCTCGTAACATACATTGAGTAAGTGAACTGTGTGCGGGCTCTTAACTGTACTATATCTTTCGCACCTACTATATTATACCTACTAGGGTGAGGATAGTCAATGCACACATTAATTATGGAAATTTCTCGTGCCTATACTTTTATATTTAGGTATTTTTATAGGATAACGTAAGTTCAAATTTATGTATTCACCGCGTCACCTGTAAATACTTCACTTTTACATTTATCGTCGATACGTTACACTCAAATGCCTTTTACATATAACATGTTATTTGATTAACGCGTGTTGCTCGCGATAGTGTTTGTGCGGTTCAAACTACGCTGCGTTTATAGTGTTTTACCAATAAAATATACAAGAACGTTGTTAAATAAAACGGTTGAGGAGAAAATAAATACAAATACTTAATTATCAGTGTAATATATAGAATATTAGAATTAGAATGGTAGTCTCGGGATGAAAATTGGATTTCTGCGTATTTTGCACATTTTTTGTATAGACACCTAATTTTAAATATCTAAACACAATGTATTAAAGTATATTTTAGATATTATATGAATGTCTGCCACTAATGTAATACAATGAACATACAAACACAACGCACCAATTAATGAAATGAAAGGATTACGCAACAACTTGTTGAGTATAATGGGAGTTATTCTGGTACACAAATGATTTTCATTGTAATACCTGTTTCACGCGACACCGCGTTGATGCGGCTTTGAATGAGATGAGTACCTAATACCTATACATAAATACTAATGAATTACAAAGATATTCAATTTATTTTAGAGAGTATAGAAACAGTTATTTATAGTAACACAGTGAGAGACAATTGTGTAGTTGTTAAAATTGACTTCATAATTACTATCCTTATCCCATAAAGAGCAGTTATAGATTAGTCCTAGTGGTTTCGACGTTGGTCTCTTGAAAGTGAGGTCTAAGGTTCAAATCGGGCTCACAGCAATAATTAAAAAATATGTATATATGTCACATTGTGAAAAGAGACCTGAGCCCAGTAGTGGGACGATTATGAGTACCTAATATAAACCCATAAAAATATTAAAAGTAGGTTTGAATCGCACAAACACGTCGCAGACATCGACCGCACGCCTAGCTTCGGCTTGTAGTCTTTACCACGGACATTGTACTGCACGTCTCAAACTATTGTGATCTTATAGAAAATGTTTATCAGATATCATTTTAAGTAGACTCGATCGTCTTGTGTACTAAATTCAAGTTTTGTTACTGGTTTGGTGTCGTGTTGAGCTCAAACGTGTTAGTTGTGATTTTTTTACGCAATTTCGATGTCGTGAAGTTTTTATGAACGCTTTTGCGCCTTTTTGAAACGAGTATTTGAGCGTGTTACGCGCCGCACTCTACTTAGGACGAGATGTTGGTTCTCGGTGTTTGTATCGGGGAAAACATCAAAAACTAACTTATAATTTAAGATGTAATCGTTTTATTAAGTTTGAGTACAAACGTTTGACTGTGATTTCACTTGACGCTTGATCGTAAAGTCCTAGCTTATGTCACTTTTACAATGGCTTCTTCCCGATACAAATACCGAGACATGTGATGTATTACAGTTTATTCATTCAAGTGTTACAAACAAGTCATTTTATATATCGAATTGTTTCCAATCGGATTAGTTAGTTACTTCTTTATAAGTAATTACAAATCATCTTACAAAGTAAATGTCATTGATTCTTACTCTGATAGCGGTTGATAGCGAACCTATTGCGATGTGAAAGGTCCAGGTTTCGATTTCCGGCCGTGCAGACTTTTATGTTACAGAAAAATAAATTGATTATACACTAAACACAACATTAGTTACATCTGCCGACGTAAGATGATTTGTAACAGCACAACTTCTGTCCGTAATAGTTTATCGGTTGTAATGTTCACAAAGTGATACTAATTAAGCACAAGTTATTTATAGATCTCATATGAGTATAGTGTAACTTTCTTTATCTACGGTAACAGCAATATCAGTATGTTAGCACGTGACGTGTTTTGTATTGTTACGAGTTAACGGATTGGGGGAAAGGGATTCATGAGGTATGACGATTCTTAACTGGTAAATATTACATGACTTACTGAACACTGAACATATTACGAAAGTATCCTAGTTGCCCACGACATTTGATTGCGGATTTGTATACATCTTGATTGTTGTGACAGTGATGATGATGATGATGAAAATGCAAGATCATTACATAAGACTTTAAGCATTCATTTAATCTCCCTTCAATCCGCACTCAAATATCGTTGGACTCTTTAGCCGAGCACTCCTGAATTTAATCAAAAATCCCAAATCCCAAATGCACACAATGGTGAATCTGTATTAAAACGTTGAAGCTCAAAGTACTTCTCATCGTATAATCGGTCGTTGTACCGCGATCAATTTTCCCTCAAACCGTAGATATACCTTAATCACGTCATTCCACTTTAGGCTTAATTTAATTTCACTCGATTTATTACACTTATTATAATAAAGTAATAATTATTAAATTAAATATTTTTTAATTATTCCCGTTTACCCTAAACAATGACGTAATCTAATAACCTAATGTCTGATAAAATAGATGTATTCCTACGATACCTAGTAACCTTTTAGATGACTAAAATAGAAACGATTAATAATCTGACACTATAAAAAAATTAAACCTAAAACTCGATGGTAAATGTGTAAATAGTCACAGGTACATGCACAACGATTTAAAATCTAAACAAGCACACTGAAAATCTATGTTTAAATAAGAAAAAGCCATGAAAAACTATTGAAATTAGATTACCAGTATCAGCCACTACTATAATTTGAACAATGATCTATCTATAATATAGAGCATAGAGATTCTATATAAACACATCTTTCTGTGAAGTGAATAGACTGTCAATTTTCTTTTCAGAACACTTTCTTGCTTTTCTTGGATTATTATTGAATTTTATTTGGAATCCAATAGGCAAGCTGTTCAGTTCAATGCATTCTATCGGACCGATGCAGCGCCGCTTCAGACGTTGCATTACTTGAGCAACAATTCAGTCAATTGTTACTATTACATATGTATTTCATCCTTTATCATTCTTCCTACATACGATTAGGTACTTAAGTTTTAATATGCCGACCCGGCCCCCAATATATTTGCTTAATGTGACAGGTAATGGTGTGTTGTTAGGCGTTGAAACCTAATAAAGAATTCATAGAAAGTGCGAGCGCGGGGAGAACACATTCAAATTAGAATATTTAGTGTTTTAAATCCTAAGATATGGGTATGACAGGGTTGTAGGGGCATTGCATTAAAAATACATTATATTTGATTTAGAAATAATTTATACTTTTAAGTAATGATGAATCTATAATACCTTTAACCTTAGTTCCGTAGTCAAAACGGATTCTAGTTTCAGATAAAGCTTATAATATTATGTATCTACTAGTTACCTAGTCGATGGAGCAGTACCGAAGACGTTGGTTCAACTTACTATATTATGTCGCGGACTGTTATGGCCAGTATTCCTTACTATAATAGTTTGTTAGAAATAAAATTGATTTCGTAATGACACTTTTTTATGTATTATATTTAGGCATGTGGAACTATTTACTCTTAAACCTGTCTATTATTGTATTACAAAATGATTTTAGGAATTTATCGAGCAAATCTGCCGAGGACTGTTCTTAATTATCAAGCTTAAAGATTTAATAATTCACCAAAGAAGAAAGAAAGTTATTACTCAGTACAAGATTTAACGAAGGCTTATTAGCAAAATCCTGGTGCGAAAGTTTTTACACGGCCTGGGGCGCTCGCTTGAACCTTGTTTAGTTAGCTCTCATAGTCTTGATTATATTTAAATTTAATTTACATACTTATATGTAATATAGAAATTCAGGTACAGCAAAATTTCTACATAATAATATTTCTAATTAGAACTTGTACGTTACTCTGTTTGAAGATGAATATTAATTAATAATTGAATTTAAAACATGGGATGCTTGCAATTCGCGCGTTGTTTTTATTTTACATAACTTTGCTGTTGTAGTCGCAAAATAGAATAGTAGCCGCGTCCCATGTTCTTTTTTTTTCGGCTTTAGAAATTTGTATATTATTGATAACAACGACATCTATTATTTTTTTAAGTAACTACAATTTTAATAAATAAATTGTTATGCTACTCGTCAATAGATGTCACCAGAGTCGTATGTTGCAGAAATCAGAAAATTCTGACCTTTTATGAATGTCCACTTACTTCTGCTTTTGGACAACAGATGGCGTTTGTTAGTAATTACAATGAATTCTGCTAAATCTCATATTCCCACGAGCGATAGGAAGTTTCCTTATCACGTCATTATCTATAGTGATATATTATTTCCATAATGTCGTACCTACTATTTAAGTTAATGTTTATGGTGAAAGCAATTCATTTGAAATAAAATTTCTTGGAAATCTGTTTGTTTATTAACAACTCATAAAAAATGCCATTGAAGAAAACACAGCAGGTACAGTAAATGTTGTCCCCGCAGATGTTGCTATTATTACTAACACTAGTAACGGTATAGACTAGTGTGTGTTGTGACCTTGAATTTTTACTCTAAGCGCGGGTGAAAAAGTTTCATTTTAATAACTATGCTATATTTATTTCAAGATACTCGCTCAGCTACTTAAGAATAACACTTGCATTTTGTTTTATAAAATAATATTTTACTAAATTTCATACTTCAGCTTCATTCAAGACCTTGTAGATAAACTTTTAAACTTTGTTATAAAGTTATAATTTCATCCTCGAATACGGATTTTAATGTTACGAAGTTATTACATGAACATGCTACGAGATGGCGCTTACGTAGCGGTACCGTAGCGGCGTAGCATTGAGGCTACGATTTAGAACTTAAAAGGAACAAGTTTTATCCCCGTACTCAAAAACAATACTTGCTTAAGTAGTGCATGCAGCGTAAAGCTAAAAAAGAACTTTCTTAGTGTGCTCCTCATTTCAAACCCTTCATTTCATACTAAGTGTAAATTTTTACGAATAGGTCGATTTCACTAAAGTATCTATTAGTATTACTATTTTAGAAGTTAGTTTTAATGAGCCTGTGTCCTCGAATACTGAGCTCTTAGATATCTTATCATAAAGAAAGTATGAAACGAGTCGCAAATAGATCTTTAATCATCGGATGAGACGGGTCGGTCGCGGTAATATTGTAGGATTATCCCCGTCGCGGCCGAAATTGCGGATAGAAGCCGATTGTGCCGCAAATTGATACCGACAAGTTGGCATTATGTAACTGGGTTTACAGAGGGGCTAATGCCAATTGACATGTCCGACTTGTTTTGGTTACGGTGAACGATTCATACGTCTACGTGACTTGGGATGTAGTATAAAAACAGGGTACGATATAGAGTAGTGATGTAATGTGACCTTTGCAACCGTAGGTAGGAGTCAGAAGTGTAGAAAGCTACGGATGGCGTTGAGGTGCACCAATTTATCATTGTCATCACACAATATGTACTATCAGCCAAATTGAATCGTACCTCACCATAAGGTGAAATTCTTTAAGCCATTCAAAGGCATTAAG
>DWKA01001443.1:0-12415 GCA_018249155.1 Panoquina ocola ocola | reverse complement strand
TGTTCTCGATAAGAACAAGAATACGGTTTGTATTTAAATTAAAGGCGGTTGGCAATTAACTTGGTATATTAGAAGTTTAGTGTTATACATGACAATCGTTTGCAAGTAAAAGAAGCCGGCGGTGTCGCGAATGGTGTCGCGCGTAGTGGGCGCTTGAGCACACGTATGTGGTCGATCTCGATTGGCGAGTGGGGCAACGTGTGGCGTTCATTGGTGGAGCGTGGATCTACGCAATATTAGACCTTATTTCGTTTAAACCTCTGTTGCGGCGTCAACATCTTCCCGGCCCTTGAAAGCTCTGAAGCTTTTAAGAACTCTCGCTAGGCAGCAAACATAGGCGATTTAATGCGCGGCGTACGGTTCCACGGGCTGTAGAGACGTCGGCTACTCTGGGAACTCCATCTGCACCCGGAAACAATCTGGCAACTCTCCCCATTCGCCAGCATAGAGGGGGCGCTTCATCTTTAATTAGAACGAGATCGCCCAGCTGCAGATCTCTACTCTTAACTCGCCATTTGACACGTTGCTGTAGCTCTGTGATGTATTCTTGCGACCACCGCTTCCAGAAATGTTGACGAATTTGTTCCAAACGTTGAAATCTGCTCAGGCGTGTAGAGGCGGCGTCTTCGAAGCTTGGAGACGGCAACGATGTCAGCGGCCTGCCAATAATAAAGTGACCCGGTGTGAGGATTTGGAAATCACATGGAGATGGACTGAGGGGACAGAGAGGTCGGCTATTTAGGATTGCTTCAATCTGTGCAAAGAGTGAAGCTAGCTCCTCGAATGTCAAATGAGACTGCCCTAATATCCTACGAATGTGAAATTTGGCTGATTTGACACCGGCCTCAGCTAAACCATTGAAGTGAGGAGCGTATGCGGGTGAGAATCTAAACTCTATGCCTCTCTGAGCTGCAAAGTCACAAATAGAGTCGGCGTGTTTTTTAAATAAGTCTTTAATGTCCTTGGCCGCAGCTACAAAATTTCGACCGTTATCACAATAAATTAGTTTAGGTATTCCTCTGCGGGCAATGAACCTTTTTAATGTTAAGATGAATGCATCCTTGCTTAATTCACTAACGGGCTCTAGATGAATGCATCGGTATTTGAAACAAACAAAGATACACAAATAACACTTTGTTATCTTACAACCCCGTCCCTTGCGATCAGTAATTAAGAATGGACCGGCGAAGTCAGTAGCAACGGTGCTAAATGGAAACCCTGGTTCTACTCGTTCCGTGGGCAAGTCACTCATGATGTTAACCATCCCTTGGCCCCTGAATCGACGACAAGTAAAACAACTATGTGATACATTCCGAGCTAAATGGCGGCCTCCTATAGGCCAGTACTGATCACGAATGGATGCGAGTAACTGTTGAGGGCCTGCGTGTAAAAGCTTTTGATGTTCATGTTCAAATAGTAATTTTGTGAAATGATGTTTACCTTTTAATAAAATAGGGTGTCTTTTATCATATGAATAATTTGATTTGTCAATTCGACCACCGACGCGCGCTAGACCCTGTTCATCAATAAAAGGATTAAGTGAATTTAAATTTGATTTACATGGTAATGATTTTTTATTTAATAGTAAATCGATTTCTTTAGGAAAGGATTGTCTTTGAGCGAATTTAATAAGATAATTTAATGAAGTTTTAAGTTCGTTGACATTTAATATACCTGTAAGTTTATTTTGAGGGTTTCGGGAATTATGTATAAATCTAAGTACTCTAGCAAAGACTCTTTGTAATTTAGAAAATTTAGAAAAAATCTTAAAATCTATAACTACAGTCGGCTCTACCACTAAGGTTGAAAAAGTTTTCATTTCAGGGAGAATTGGGCTTTCGTGACATGAAGTAGGCCATGTACTCTTAGGCTGCATCAAGAAAGTAGGACCGGACCACCAAAGCTTAGCGTCGCTGACGTGTTGGGGATCTATACCACGAGAACATAAATCAGCTGGGTTCTCTTTAGTCGGTATATAACGCCAGTTCATAGGGTCAGAGAGCTCGCTAATGGCGGTCACTCGATTAGCAACAAATGTTTTTGCTTTGGATCCAGATTTTAGCCATCCTAGTACCACCTGAGAGTCTGTCCAATACACGTGATTGGTAATTGGAATGCGAAAAGCTTTAGTGACAGCGGAGCTTAGTTGGGCGGCTAAGAGTGCACCACACAGTTCAAGCCTTGGGATGGACGTAGGTTTTATAGGTGAGACACGGGCTTTAGCGCACAATAAAGTCGTTTGTATATTTCCTTGTGCGTCAATTGACCTTAGATAAATGCAAGCGCCGTATGCTTGCTGCGAGGCATCACAAAAACAATGCATTTCGATGGTAATAGGGTTGCTTAATAAAGTTCGTCTTGATATTTTTAGAGAAGATAGCGTATGTAAATTTTGGGCAAATTTTAACCAACTTGTTTGAATATTTTTAGGTACTGGTTGATCCCAGTCTAATTTCAACGACCACAATGTTTGGAGCATTATTTTAGGTTTAATAGTGCATAGAGAAAGTAGGCCTAGAGGGTCAAAAATTTTGAAAGTTGATGATAGAATAGATCTTTTAGTTAGATCCGTGTTAGGTGTATAGTCTATTTGAAATTCTAAGTTGTCAGTAACAGGAGACCATCCTATGCCTAATATGCTAGAAGCGTTACTAAAAATAAGATTTCCTTCGTCTGGCTTTGAACTGTGAGGGAACAAGTTCGCGAGATTTGATCTATATTTCCTAAGATGGAAACATCCCTTGGAAAGCTCATCTGACACTTGACGTTGAATGTATCGCAGTTCCTCTTCTGTATTCGCCCCAGTTAACAAGTCGTCGCAGTAAAAATCGTTTTGTATAATAGTTTTTATAGTGGGGTCATTACATTCATCGCCCAGTTGCCAGATGCACCTGGCCGTAAGGAAGCTAGCGCTGGAAAACCCATAAGTAACGGTATTTAATCTTAGCGTGCGAAGCGGCTCATCTTCGTTATCACGCCACAAAATAAGCTGTAGGTCTCGATCAGATTCTCTTACGAGAACTTGACGAAACATTTTTTCAATGTCTCCTGAGATTATATATTTATACTGACGAAAGCGTAATAGAATATTAAAAAGTGAATCCTGTATCACGGGACCTACCATCTGTAAATCATTGACTGAGAAACCGGATGTAGTGCGAGCCGAGGCGTCGAATACAACTCGAAGCTTAGTCGACTCGCTATTTGTTTTTATTACAGGATGGTGAGGGAGAAAATAGGAGGTAGCTGACCTTAGGTTATTTGCACGGCTGAGATGACCCAGGTCAGCGTATTCTTTTATGAAATTACAATATAGGCTCTTTAGTTCAGGTTGTTTTCTGAAACGAGCTTCTAAGCTTAAAAATCTCTTCTTGGCTAACGAATAGGAATCGCCTAAGCATTCTCTATCGTCACGAAGAGGAAGACCTACACAGAAGCGACCATTTTCTAGTCTGTAGGTATTAGATAAATAGTGTTGCTCACATAGTTTTTCTTCTTTGGTATAAGATTGAGAAGCTTGTGGGATATTTTCTAGTTCCCAAAATACTTTTAGTTCATCATTAATTGTAGATAAATTAGGTTCATTAAATAAAAAATTGCAATGTGTGACTTTGGTACAGTTTTGTCGCTTTGTTTTATTGGGTAATATAGGCAGTGGACCTGCTATGAGCCATCCTAATTTAGAGCTTCGAAGAATTGGGTTATTCTCCCCTAGTGAGTGCTGAGTGGAACCTATAAGATCCCAAAATAGATCAGCACCGATAAGCATGTCAATAGTGGATGGTTCGTGAAAGCTGGGGTCCGCTAGTTGAAATTGAGATAGATTATATTGACTAACATCTAGTTTAACTTTAGGCAATTTGGAAGTAATTATCGGTACGACTAGGCAAAACATTTGAATATTAAAAGCACTATCGTTGAGTGACTGTAGGTTAATAGCACAACGCTTTGGAGTATTAGTCAGACAGGCGTCTGATAATCCTACAACACAGACATTTGCGGTTTCTAAAGTTAGATTTAAATTTAATTGGACTCTTTCGGTAATAAAGGAAGACTGGCTGCCGCTATCTAGTAAAGCTCTGACAGTTAGAGTCTGTCCAGATTTGGGATTTTTTAATTGAACTTTAGCGGTACATAGGAGAACATCAGGGCTAGTTAAAGTAGTTAAATTATGAGACGGAGTTAAGTTGCTACTAGGTACGTCAGAATTATTCACAGGATGTAATAAAGTATTATGTTTTTGTCTACATAAGCGACAAGAACCCGGAAGCCTACAAGCCTCAACCTTATGACCTACTCTCAAACAATTTTCACATAAATTTAATTTGGATACTAAAGCTATTCTATTTTCAGGCGTATTATTTTTAAATGTGGAGCATTCATAAAGACGGTGAGAACCTTTGCATACTAGACATTCGGAAAACGCCTTAGAAGAAGAAATAGTAGTCTGTTTAGTAGTGATAGCAAAAGATTTACTTTGCGGTTTGGGCAGGGATGGTTGATGTAGGTTTCTAGCCTTGTCGTGTCTTTGTTTGTTTACAGTCTCAAGAACATCAGCGCGATTCTTAAGAAAATGAAAAAAATCGTTTAATGTAGGAATTTCCGGCAGGGTATTACGATGTTCCTCCCATTTAAAGCAAGTAGCATTGTCTAACTTCGCCGTGACCATATAAATAATAATAACGTCCCAATGCTCAGTAGGTAGCCCTAAGGTCCGAAGAGCTCGTAAATTTTTAGTTAAATGGTCTACAATAAACCGAAGTGACTTATCAGTTTCGCGTACTGAATCAACATTAAATAAGGCTTTTAAATGATTGTTAATTAATTGGCGTTTATTGTCATAACGTTGACAGAGTAGCTGCCAGGCCTCGGAGTAGTTAACATCAGTAACTTCTAAATTACAAATAACACGCGCGGCTTCGCCTTCTAAATAAGAATTTAAATAGTGAAACTTATGAATGTTTTTTATTTTGTCGTTATTGTGAATTAGGGATGTATACGTTTCTTTAAATTCTAGCCACTTAAAATATGCGCCGTCAAAATTATTTATTTTTATAACCGGCAATCGAAAACCGAGGACATCGTTTTGACAATGGCTAGAAGCATCACAAGAGTTATTTTGATTCTCTTTATGTGAATTCGATTGTAAAAAATATTGGGCAATTGAAATACACGTATCAAATTCATGTTCAATTCCGTCACGAATAGTTAATTCTTCAGCTTGATTAGAATCATTTAAGGTTTCTAATTGACTTTGCAACTCGTCGAAATCAACAAACAACGCTTGCAATCTCGATAATTTTAACTCAACTTTGTTCAAATCAACGGCAGTAACATTATCTAATGAAGTTACAGTTTCTAAATAATTTTTAAGTTTAGTTAAGCGCCCCTTAATAGAACTACGCTTAATATTAAGTGCCTTAAGGTTATCTTCATATTTTAAACCTTCTAAAGACATAACTACAAATAAAATTATCGAGATAGGCTAAGCGCAACAAATTATAAAGAATAAATGAATGATATTGGCATACGATACGCTCCTCGCTTCGCAGGTAGATCGGCGCGGGCGTAGCTCGCTGTGACGTCAGGAACCGGTTTGCTATCGCGATGGGTCGACAGCGCGGGACGATGTACACGATGCACGGAGCGAACGGCAGCGGTTGTAGCAAACAATACTGGAATTGATAATTGTGTTCGCGTGAGCTATGCGTAAATAAATTTGTTCAAACTATGGCTTTGTTTGCGTAGCAAGCTTAGTGCGTGGAAGAGATTTAAGCTGGAAGTCAAGTAGAAAAGGGGAAATGCTAATTTAATAGATAATGCTGATGCTAATTTTAAAATAAGGCAAATAAATCATTCGAGCTAATAATAGACTTTGAAAGAATAGGGCAGATTAGAAATCTTGAGTAACTAATATCACTAATTACACAGATCAAAGAGGAACACTAGGATATAGTAGGTATTGGAATGGGCTCACTCGGGTAGGCAGACAGGCAATCTTAGGCACTCAGGCGAAGCGATGCAAGGCACTCGGAGCGGCGATGCTGGCTGCGATGTAGGTGTGAGACCACGCCACGTGTCGTAGGCACCACGTTGTAGGTTACCGCGACGTCTTGTAGACCTTGTAGTAGTTCTTCTGGTAGTACGCAGCACGATGTAGGCGCAACTGATTGCATGAAACTCTTCTCTGCAACCTTGGCGTTGCACGTGGCGTACGTACTCGATGATTTGTCCTCTTCAATTCTGCTATTCAGACTTCAGAATCCGCGTTCTAATGCAGGTCCTGTCACGGTCGCCACTTTGTTCTCGATAAGAACAAGAATACGGTTTGTATTTAAATTAAAGGCGGTTGGCAATTAACTTGGTATATTAGAAGTTTAGTGTTATACATGACAATCGTTTGCAAGTAAAAGAAGCCGGCGGTGTCGCGAATGGTGTCGCGCGTAGTGGGCGCTTGAGCACACGTATGTGGTCGATCTCGATTGGCGAGTGGGGCAACGTGTGGCGTTCATTGGTGGAGCGTGGATCTACGCAATATTAGACCTTATTTCGTTTAAACCTCTGTTGCGGCGTCAACAAAATGTACTGAGATTCTACAGAAGATATTTACTTGGTTTGAAATAACAATTTAGAAATTAGAAATCCCTTTGAGTATTGCCATTGTAATGATTAAAATGTCACGATCGTTTGATCACTGCAAAGTTCGAAGAAAATGTCGTATACGATGTGTTAGATAACTTGAAAGTTATTTTTGACTGTTTGTTTGTTACTTTTTCACACAAAAACGGATAAACTGATTTTCATGAAAATTGGCACACACATAGATGGTGACATGAATTAACACATAGAATAGATTTTATCCCAAAAATCCTGCGGGTTCGCTCAAACTCAAATGGGACTTGGAGTTAAAATAAAATTAGTTACAGATTGTATTTCTTCTTCACGGGGTACAAAAAATTTATACGTATGGAATATAGATAACAAGTTATACAATTTCGCAGCAAAACCAAAGAGGATTTCTCGAAAAAACTATCCATGTACCAGGCTTCGTTATCATTTCATTGTGGAAGCCAAAACCAACGGACCGCTCAATCGTTATTGCAATTTGGGACGTAGCTCAGAGATCCTTACTTTCATGGAGAATAAAGCAGAAACCTTTAATCCTACTAATATTTAAAAAATGTGAAAGTTTGTTTGTTTATCAATGAAACAATAACGCATTTGGATGAAACCTAACACACATATCATAATTATGTACATTTTATCCTAATAGTCCTGGTTAATTCTTTTTTATTATTAAATGTTCAGAAACGTTACCTTGATGGCGTTTGCGTTGAATTAGAAGAATTATTTCATTGCAATTAACAAAAATGTGATTGAAAGTAGGAAAAAATAAATCTTGGTAGTTTCTTGCCGATTTTTCTACCGCGACCGCTCACGGTAGGGTATATATAATAAGCGATGGCGTATTTTGACTTTCGAAAAGTGTAAAAACCCAAATTTATTTGACTTTGAGTTTTATTAAGCAACAATATGGAACCCTGGTAAAATTATCGGCACATATACTCGCTAGTTTTTCATCGTGTCTGCACCCAGCGCATTGCGTTTTCGTATCGTTTCGTATCTGCAATCGTTCGTCCATTGTCTGCAATCATATTGCTGCCTTGGGGTTCGCTTTGGAGTTTTGATGAATCTGTGCTAACTTACGAAATTCTTGGAGGATTCATGAGGCGGACGTAGTCTTACCTACATGGATTCTGTAGGAGCTCTGATCCTCGCAATAAGAAAACAACATTGGATAAGATTGGCTACTTCGCTAACCGGAAAAGATTGGAAAGATATTAATTTAATTTACTTATTTTGTTCAGTTAATAATGATTTCTCTCAATGTCTTTATTTTCAACTTAAGTATACAATTTGAAAATATTATCAACTTTTCTCCGTAAAATAAGTAAAATTTTCTCGCGTGTGTCAGGTACAAGTGCAAGTTCTATTAAAGAACAGAAATTCTCCCGTTGGATTCCGGAATATTTTTGAAACGAATAAGGGCCGAGTAATACGGAGAAATTCTTGTGATCGCTCATAGGGATAGAGGTGTTTTCAAAATTCACCATGAGAAAGGTTGGAAATCAAGGTTGAACGAACACTGAAAACACAAACAAAAAGTTTGTTTTTTAAAATTATTTACCAATTCTTACCAGAATTAGTACCATCAAACATTTTAAGTAGATATATTTCATAGAAGTTCAATCATCGATACATAACTAGATTTTATGCTAATATATTTGAATTAGAAAACAAAGTTCTTGTTGAAACACCTATACACACACATGTCATATCTAAAAAAAGGTAGCACCAATTTTATATAAAAAAATATGTACCTAGTTACTTGGTCCAGCCGAGTCAAAAGGGATTAATACCTGTCAATGTCAGGAATCCCCGGATTATGTTGCGCCATGTTCGTTAGATATCGAAATGTCAGCCCGAGAGATTACGTTGGCTGCAAATTGCAAAGGGCAAAATTACGCCTCGATTTTTAATATTATGTCTCCATTTAGTTTAAAGGCTTCGTCGTTTGACACAAGATCTCTGAGCCTTTTTAATCTTTATTTTGGTGGAGTTAAAATAAACATTATTTTATGCATAAATTCATGTTGATACATAAAATTCATTCGTTGATCTGATATCAGTGATTTAAACAACATTTTAACTCCAAATTCTTTACTGTTGTAGCCAGCAATAATCCAGGGCTGAAACTGGGTCTTGACAAATCCGTTTCCTTTGTTCTCATTCGTCAACACGACAATCCAGAAAGCTATAATTTATCCGATAGTAACATTAATTGAATTGCCAGCAAGTTCTCTCACTTTCAGATGGCTGCGGAGAAAGTTGTTTTCGCTCGAGGGTTGTCTCAAAAATTAGCGCGGTCCGCGGAGGACATTTTGTGGCACAAGTTATAAGAACAAAACTTATTAAAATTATAGGAAAACTTCAGTAAGTGTTACAATATAGTTATTGTTAGACATTACATTTTGTTAAAATCTATGCTTATACTTATCAGGTTTTAATATACTCAAATAACGGCATTTTTTTTTGAGAATACCATAAAGAATAATATTACTTTGATGCTTCTTCTTCTTTATATTTTTCGTAGAAGAGGACACTGAAACGTGAAGAACGACGAAAATATAAAAAGATTCTTTACACAAAGATTCACAAAACTTGAACATAAATGAATTCATGCGATTTCTTATTGATACAACCTATCCTGTAATAAGTAACCTTTATGAAAACAAGTTTTGCTTTCACAAGTTTCATAATGATTACATAGGCATGTCACGTATTGACTTTAGAATTGAACTATGAAATTAGTAGATACACAGTCATTAGGGATGCATACCAGTCATTTAAGCGAAACATATTATTATAGATAAAAAAAAATCGATTGTCTGTAAGGTCGGTTTACGGACGATAGTTGAACGTGACAACGTTATAAGAAAATAATGATCGAATAATAATAACTTTTGAAAAGAACTTGTTTGATAGATATTTTGTATGGATAATATTATAACGATAAAATAGTTTTCGTGCGTGCAGCCGGCTAAATCGAATTATAAGACGTTGTCACGTCAATAATAATAAAAATAGTATGAAAGTAAAATTTTACAATTTGGACCACAGCTGAGATACTTCTAAGTCACAGGGGTGCTTTCGGAGTTTTGTCGGGGGATTAAGATAATTAAAATACTTGATGCTGAAGTTCCCGTCGTGGCTTGCGGAATTAAAGGGAGTGCGTTAAAAGATTTTTTTCTGAATAATTCGAATAATAGGCATTAATTCGATTGTGGCTGTACGATGGTTCTATTTGTCAATCCTGCTTTGAACTTTTCCTTCGTTATATTTCAAGTCAGATGTTAGAAGTGATTTATACAATTGTGGTGAATTTTGGTACTTCGTGATCTACAGAAGTTATGCATTTAATTACGTGATGAGGTTCAAAAAATAGGAGGCATTATAAATATTTTGAAAATGGTAACATTCTTTGTAAGAATTACATTATGTAGTCTATAATAAGTACTAAAAGCAATTTAAAAATTTACGACCAACAAAATACGATCCCTTTATCGGTGTTATTATTGAAAATAATAATTGAATTAAGTATTTCATTGAGTGCTCCAATTTTGTTTCTTTGCCAAGTTACATTTGGCTCTCGGCTGGCCACAAGCCAGGGTGGAAGGTTTTCCGTTTAATTCTTCCATTGGGATCCAACAGCTGCAACTGCTTAAACTCGAAAAAAGAAATCTTGGTCGGTTGCTCTAAACGTTGGTTCAATTACAACGGTCTTTTGTTTGAATTGTTCATAGAAGTCTTTGTTCGCTGCTCGGCTAGCTTTCTGATTTGCAGGGTCATTCTCCTGTTAGTACAATTTGATGCTTGACTTAAGGCTCCATTCCAAAAGTTCTATCTAGATTCTCAAGAGTTTCATAATACGAGGTACGGATCTCTCTTCGTAAATAAGGAGGCTTAGATCATTATCAACGTTGCTCCAGTTCGTATTGGTGAAGGGATTAGTGACTAACTCGAGTGTTAAAAATCCAAACAAAAAGAATTTAAAATGGAAACCATTATTTTCCACCTGATGTACAACATTTTCTAACAAATTTTAACGTCAAACTGTGTAGGTATACCGTTTCATAACCGTATATGAGACAGTTGGGTATACTTAAAACAGCCAAAAAATTAAACTAAGGTCCTTAAGCTTTGAAGTCAGGTTAAACTCATCCAAATTGTCCCAATCTACTCGTACTTTCAAATGTCAGAAAGTTTGTGAGTAACTTCGCACAACAAGGGAAACATTTATGGAGCTGGCTCTGTCCTACTTAGTTAAATAAATAGGCCATGGAGATAAGTGCTTGGAGAAACAGTATGGATTAAATATTTGAATACGGTTTCGAGTTGTGTGCTGCGACTTTAATTAGGTTTGTGGGACTGTGGGGAGATCGGAATAGTGACATGCAAAAAATGAGGCCATCTTGAAAAATATATTTATATTTTCCGTATTTAACCTGTAGTTCAATAAAATTATGTTCTGAATTTAATGATAAATATTACCGCAAGGGGCCTTTATCACCATTAAAGGATAGCATACTATTATTTTACACTAGAAACTGCCCTCTTTTTGCTTGTCCATAATTTATCGCTATTTAAAATTAAATGAAATTGTCTAGTATAAAATTCAATTCCGTTCGAGCATTTTGTCCGATTAACATTTTTGAACATCATTACTTAAATACATACTAACGTAATTCTACCTAATCATTGATACCTAACTGTAAGAATACATGAAAAAATTATCTGCAAAGACACTTTTGGTGTCACTTCCAAAAATATAAATATTACAATATCATCTTGTAAATGCCCCAGATCTTAAATAACCGCTTATTGGACGCAACAACATAATATTTTATCTTAAATTTAAGTAGCAAAACATCCCCAAGTTTCATTACCACACCGCCCATTAATTACAAAAACATAATTTCGGCAACATTTTAAAACATGAACCGTGTAAACGTCCCTTAAATAAAGATGCCTTTTATATAAACGTTTTCGCTCGAAACGCTTAAGTTTTATAGGTCTTTGCATAATAATATAGAATAAATTAATTATTACCTGGTAGCTTGCATAATTTCGCGGCTCCGGTTTGTTTAGGACTTGCCGAGACTCTAGATTTTGTAGAAAAAATATTAGGTGTGTGTTGCACCGTGGGAGAGACAATGTTGTATTTTATTGTATAGATAGGTAGATGAATGATGTAGTTTTCTTTCTTATTAAGGTTTAGAGAAAATTATCAAATACTAAGAAATGAAGTTTTTGTGTATGTACTCGTTTGTAGTACAATCGTTAAAAGAATTAGGTTTGATATTCATCTTTATAATATCATCGTGTCGTCGTGTGCCTTGCAAAGTACTGTCAAATATTAATTGTATTTTTTGTAGAATCAAACAAAGTAATTTTAAGCTTGCAAGATTAGACCCAAACAAACATATTACATAACAAATGGAATAAAAGCTTTTAAAAATTATTTACTCGCAATTCTCTTACGCTGTGACAAGTGTACGAGGCTACAAAGTACCGCAAAGTTTATATTGTTTACGGTGTCCGGGACATCGAAAATGTTTTTGCTAAGAGTTATATTTTCCGACTAGGCAAGTATAGAAAAACTTGACAGCGCGACTGTAGTACCTACGCGTACACAGTTTTAATAATGTTATATTAAATACGTTTACATTTATTTTTTATACTAGTGGCCCGCCCTCGCTTCGCTTCGGGAAAAAATTTACTGTTCATCTTAGCGTGACGTTATATAGCCTATAGCCTTCCTCGATAAATGAGCTATCTAACACTGAAAGAATTT
>DWKA01001442.1:0-12419 GCA_018249155.1 Panoquina ocola ocola | reverse complement strand
TGCTCACTATCGAATGGTTTTGAACCTTATTGCAACGACTAAGAATTCAATTTAGAACGTATAAATTCCTTCCGTGCGCAGTCCATATATATAAAGTCCTTGATTAGCAGACGTCAGAAGACAATTTTATTCCGCGAAGGGGAAAAAAGTGGAAGTAAGTACATATACCTATAGAAGTTTAGAAATACTTGTTACGAACGGCTAGTAGGTACATAATAGCGAATAGTAGGTAATATTATTGATTCATTAAAATATTACACAGCGATTCCGAGCTAGAAAATAGTAGACCTTGAAAAACTATAACAAAATCCTATCTGTCGTTTGACTAATATTTACTATACTCAGAATATTTAACTAAATAATTGGGTATGTAGTGTACATAACTACATACTGATCGATATAGACAACTATATGTAGAATAACAATTTTTCTTCCTATGAAAAAAGTGATACCTACTCATATTTATTTAACTATCAATAATGTATCTACGGAACCCTAATAATTCTCGCGCGCTTTACCGCTAGTTACAATTGAGTTAACTGTCACTGTAACAGATCATTTGGCTTGCGAGCTTGAGAGCAATAAATTTTGCCGGTCGATTACCGAAGCGTTAGGTAAACTGACTTTCGTTTTGTAGGAATTATGTCCATACCCAAAAACACGACTCTCTCTTAACTAAATTGTTAACTTAAAAAATGTCAAGTCAACACTTTTTTTGCGGAAAATGGATTCTGTAACTTTATTTACGAGAGTATTTGTCACGTTATTCACGACGTGTTATTTAACTGTAACTAAATGTTACTTGGTGCTGTTCGCTTTTACAATAAAAACTAAATTAAAAATGACAAAAAATATGAAGTTCCAAATTAAAAGTAGAAAGACCATTTTTCCAAGAATTCATCGCTATTCTTATATAAGTTGGCTGTTAGTAGACAAAAAATCTATTTATAACTCGATTTTATTTTTGAAAACCTCTTGAGCTTTTATAATTATTTTTTGTGTTGCACAGAATTTTACGACGGGAAATCACGACAGTTTTTTTACTCTACTTACACGTGTTTTATCCTAATTTATTTGGAAAGGCAAAATTTTTTGGTAATATTCTTTCTCGCATTAGTCGCCGTTCGTCGTCGCTGTTATGTATTTGGTTATATGCATATGGTGTATTTATTTTAATAAAAATATATTTTTTGCAGTACGTAGGTACATATATCATTTTTCTTTGTAAGTCTGTGTAAGTCGAAATAAGGGATTAAATTTTGTATAAATGTTACCCTAATCAGAAAGAACATTCGTCACAATTAAGTTATATCTTTAAACATTTATATGTTAAAAATAAATACACTCCAAAAGCGTATTTTTATAACATTTTCAAACTCATTAAATACTTACTTATTGTTATTTATTATATCATCGTAAAATATTTTATAAAAAGTGTAAAAAGTTTAATTTCTAACGCAAACTGTAGTGCTAATGAATTTTAAAGAGCTCTTACCTTATAAGGCTAAAAGTTACATGATCAGGACATTGATGCTAAATTATCCCTTTAGTTTACGATACAGATAATTATAATATTAAAGTGTTTATGTTAAAGTACCCTACTGAATAATTTCCATGATCTAATGTGCATTTTATAATATAAAACTTCATCAAAGTACAGCTGCTAGCATAATTCTTATTTTACCTGTCATGTCCTGAGTTGGCACGCATTTTTTGTTGCTGTTAATAATTATAACCATCTTCATAAAGATTTCAGTTGACACCATTTTGATGTCATGATAAAAGTTATTGCAATGTTCCCCATACACACTTATCGCTCAAAATTAACTTTATTCATTCATGTATTTTATTTTGTTTAGGTACATCTTAGGTACTCTCGTCTATTGATGAATATTACACAGAATTATTAACTCCTTGAAGTCATCGAATTTTAAACTAGCACTCAACAGAGGTAAGTTTACTGCTGACTGTATAGAATTTCAAATTGTCCTCATTAACATAGCGATCATATTCACACATTGATTCATAAACACTATTACCTATAGATTTTTTTAGATCGATTCGTGTAATTTCTAATTGAGGAATGATTAGTGAAGCTAAGTCTAAAACATATTTTAATTAAAACTTGAGATAAGATGCAACTGCTTCCAAATCCTCGGTCGAGATAAGTTGGTCGGAGTGAGTATAATGGGATTTACGATGCTGCGGCGCCTGCCAGGATTATTCTTTTTTAGTGGGCCATTAGATACAAGTAATCTTGTGTTTTGGTCACTCGACACCCTATATTTAAAAAAAATATATTGTAGTGTTCCTTCCTTTCCATACTTTGTTTATGATTTAACGAAATCAAACAATGATTTGTTGCTATTGTTGGTCTATGTAAATCGCTTACACAATTTTCTGATTGATTCATTTCAATTAATTAATAAACCATTATCTTCATGATTCATGCCAGGCTAACTTTTAAGTTAGTATTACCTTTTACCTGTGTTAGTAAATCTTGGGAGGTTTAATTGTAACTATTCTATCTATTTTTGGCATTCTACTCTAAATTTATTTTAAAACTATTTTCTATCTAAACTCTTAGTATGATTCATACATACATTGACTTTGAACTTATGCTCACTGGGGGATCCGACCGGAATTTAAATAATTAATAATTGACAGTGGATCCGTTTTGGGGATCAGACCGGAATAACTCGTTAATGTTTGGGTAAATTTATTTAACCTCATACAGATAACATTTTTAATATACCTACTTGATCCCTCTTATAATCTGGATGATTATTACAATTATAACAATGATCGTAAATTAACTATTATGAAGACTAATCGTAACAAGTAGGTACTTAGGTTTTCCACTTAACTAACAGATAAGGGATACAAGCCTTCTCAGGTAAAACGGTGTCTTAGTTTTAATAACAAGAATAGTTTTTAATAGACACAATATGAATTTGAGTCACCTTTTATGAATCCAATTTCAATTGAAATTTGGTTTTCGCGAAGAAAGTTCCACCTTCTACGTCAAATTGATGATTGCATTAAGTTTTATTTTTAGCAGATTTCTCACTTCTTTAGTATCTGTGTTCGGTTTATTAGTAACTGTTATATTAGTAATTACTACCTCAATTAGTGTTTAATCATCCACGGAAGTTGTTTCTACCATACATCAAAGTCTTACCTGACAATGACCAATTGCATTCACTTTCTTCACAACTGCTCTTTGTTACATAACAAAAAACAATTCTTTGAAATTCTTTTGAATAATGATGTTTCAGAATACAATTTGCATTTTTTTAATATCCTCCATTATTGGTTAAGACACTAGAAAACAGAATGAAAAATAACTTAGAATAAACCCCATTCGAATTCATGTTTACTTGAAACTACGAGTAGGTACGTATGATTCAGAAGTGGAATAGATCTTAATAATACTGTAGGTACTAAAATTTAATATGATTTTAAATTCTCAAGTTTTAAAATTTTAAGTATTGATGTTTGACCAGTATTATCTATCATTTTCTTAATTTACTCAGAGATTAGGTATACCTGCCTATTGTGCAAGGGTCCTTTAATTATTATTACATCAGTAAACCGCTTATTTTTTAGAACATTTTAATTAATCGCTTTAATTACCAATGTTTTCGTCATTATGACGTAATTAGAGATAATTGTTTACGAATCAAAAGCGCGTTCCACATTATTTCAGTTAAAGCAATCGATTATGTCAACGTTTGTCCACATCCGCGTTGTAGCTACCTACTAATGTTAAAATATTTTTCAATTAACTTTCATAATTTGCTTTCATAAAATAACAAAAAAAATTAAATTAAAATCTTGATTACTAACAATATTAAATATAAAAATAATCGTCTAAGTATCTATTTGTATCTTTTCTGGCTGTCTACTTGTAGATATCTTTGGTATTTTAATTACTGCTATATGTCGTCAGGATTATATTTTAGGCCGAGATAATGCAAATTAGTCAGCCTTAAAAAGATAGCTAATATTTTCTTTTACCAACTCTTATCTTTTAATAAAAAAATATTGCAAACTAAGAAAACTAATAGTCATAGAAAAGACCACAGCGGTTGAAACCAAAACTAATAGCAACTAAAGATTATTAGTTGTGGCTCCTAGTCGTATCCTTTTGCATATAGTTTATCAACACGTCTGAGAATCGAGGATTAGAAGTTTTTGTCCATTAGGTGCGGGCTTAAGTGTTAATGGTGCTTCGGATTATATCGCTGCACGGGAGATAACACAAGTGCTTGACTCACCGTCCTCACCGTTCGTCACCCTTGACGAATGCTTGTCCACCATCTAACAAAACCGTGACCTTGTCAACACGACATAAGGTCCAAAATCCATCAACGATAAAGATACTGATTGAATTTACATAGCCAGTGCATAGCTAGAAAATGAGTGAGTCGGTACTGATTTTTTTTTTACTTAAGTGCTTCATTTTCTCACTTATAGATTCCAGTAGCATCGTATGGTGTCAATAAATCGAGTTAATATTTATATGTATGTGAATCAAATTTTAACCTGCAAAGGAATATTGAATAACCCAAATACTTTATTAAAAAAAATCAAAATATAAAGGAAACGTAAGAAAAAAGTTATACTTTTTGTTAACATTTTTTTACCGTCAAAATTCGGGACAATCTAGAATACCTTAAGAAGCATTACTAACAATATTGAGTAAATAAGCATAATCTGTTGATATCAGTTAAAAAGAAAGAATTTAGTTATTAGTTCTACGTAAGACCATAGTGCAAATAGTACCTAAAATGTATCAAAAACAACAGTATTCTTTTCTAATTATGTAATAATGCGGGTTCTTCGCTTGCTTTTATTTGGAACCACGTCAGTGATGATTTTACTGTCGGACCCATAACGCGAGGTGGTTCCTTGTTACAAAAAAAAGTTGAGCCCCATTATAAGAATCTCCATGATAAGAATGAAAATGCTAGAAAAAAATAAAGCTAGAAAGGAAGAAAAACCTAATTTATATGTAGTAAATAAACAAAAAGCTAATAGATGCATATTTTTATGTTTAAGCTATTACCAATACGTAGATTTGGTATCGCATTGTAATCAATGTAAAATATACAATCAAAACCCAAACCTCAAAGTCCATAATAATCTATTTCAAGAAATAATAACAGACGAACTTAAATTAGTAACTATAATAATATCATAGATCATTACATCTAATCACTAGCCAGCCACAATCTTCACTAAATCTAGCCTAATTTCATCATCATAGAACCAAACAAAAAATATAGGATCACAATTAAAAACAACAACGAGATATAGATCGTGTAGTATCCGACTTTCCTATTACACACGCCGCCGCTGGTAGCTCGGAGTAGCGTGTAATGAGAAATCAGAATGTTAATTAAGATCTAATTAAGTCTAATACAATCAACAATGCTGCTCGCGTTCCGGAGGCATCAGCAAGTCATCGCGAGGGTTTTATCTCGTCCAATATAGAAGGATCTTTGACCTTCACAAACTGCTTTGCTATAGAAGCAATTTTATCGATATCGCGGACAGGACAGAGGTCTATAGCCCTGGTGATGTTAATCGAATTGAGATCGGCCAACCCTTTAGTAAAAAGTTGGTTAGAATCACTCGTTCCAGTGCCTATTGTGATGTGAGAACTCAATTTAGTGAACACTGAAGCTATACGTGAGACCGAATCAAAGGGCAATAAAGATATCTAGCGGGATAATTATATCATTTCGAAATTACAAAAGCAATACAATGTCTTGGAAATTTTAACAGTTAAATATTTCGTTTAAACGTTTCTTTTGTTTAAAATATAGTTTTTAAATTGTAGATAAAGGACATTTTAAAATTGTTTTTATTGAAAGATTGCTAGATACATGTAATTTAGAAGCTTTAGTCCGATAGTCCTAAAATATATTAATCTGAAAAGTAATTCAGGTTGACCTTTACTATTATTTTATTGTTTCTAATAAAATATTATGGAATCTTACATAAATAAGTAGTACATAAATTGTTATAACCTAAGTTTTACCCAAATAATGTCCAAATGGTAATATCAGAGTCAAAGTCGAATAATTTCATTTTATTACTCAAATTCTACGTTTGATTTAATAAAACTAAACTGTAAACCATTATATTTTGAAATAATATTTGTTACAACACATTACCCTAACGGCTAACCCAATAAATGTTTTTACAGATTTATAAATGGATTTAATAGTGTCCACAATAGCCACCACGCGTCCTATAAAAGTCATATAAAAATAAGATCAATAGCTCGAATGCGCTATTGTTGTCGATCCACACAATATCTCAAAAGTTTTATAGAGTTTGAGATATGGAAATAACATTAAAATCTGACCATAATACAAGCTATAAACAAAATTAACAACACAAGGACTCCCGCTGGTTTCAATTTTGGGCCTGACATCGGCCCTAATTCAATAAAGCAATAAAATTCACCTAATTATGCAAATGCCTTTAAAATATCAGATATTGTGCCTTTTTAGCTCCCAAAAATATGAGAGGCGCCGTAAAGTGAGCTCGTTTAGAGTGAAGATTAATGGTAATAATCAGTCCATCCGCTATCAAAATAATGTTTTTGTCGAGTAATTGTTATGTCTAATTAGGGATACTGCAGGGGGCGTACTAGAGAATCGTACCGAGACATTTCGTTTGTTAATAAAGACATCATTTGAACTCGTAAAATTATCTGACTTCAAAATTACTTAATAAATTATTTGACTGCATAGCATACATAATACTATTATCATTCTAATTTACAATTTAACTTTACAATTTGTATTACTACTATTTAAGTGCTTTGATCTTTGTATATTGCATTATTTATCAATAAAAAAAATGTTTATGAAAGCATTGCCACTTAACTGCCAATTTAAATATATGATAAAATATTTTACAGCATTACATATTACTGTTATCACTGAAATGTCAATAACGTATGAAAATAGATGATGGGAGACATAGAAAATATTTTTAATTAAGTGCAATCTGTAATTGACAAGCACTTACCACACTCAATTAGCACTAACGAACTCCGAGAATGAACGATAAAGTCCTTAGTAGGCACGAAGTAGAGATAGCAAACACGAACGAATTGCCGTCAATAAACGCCACAATTTACATGATAGCCCGTGACGTCTCGAACACAACAAAGTAATAAACTATGACACACCGACGCCTTCAATCGACTGGTTGAGAATAAAGCGGAGTGTCTGCGATCGCCTACCCATGGTTGAAAAAATGATGACAAAAAAGTAGCGGTCCGAGGCTCCTCCCCCGTGGGATGCCGGACCAATGGCGGCACTGTGATACGGCGACAGGCGCGAGGGTGGGCCCGAATCATTTGATACGGGTCTCTACTTCGATACCGCTAATTGACTTTATCAACAAACTGACTTTACTGGCCGCAGTCACGATATATGCGTTTGTCTGCCGCGTCAAAAGCCTAACTGCGGGCTGCGGCCCACTGGCGTTGCAATTAAGTGTTCTGCGGGCTAATGGGCGATTTTAACCCATCCTCAATTTGTACGTCTCTTAAAATTATTAGATAATTATTTTTTTGTGTTGTATGTTTTTAATAATATCTATCTGTTAAGTGTTGAAATATAATTAATTGTACTTCCTTAAAATGTATACCTACTCTAATGAAAATATTATTTCTTATAAAGGAACATAAATAAATAATTTAACATTACCTATTGTTTTAAAAATCTAGAATTGATTTTTCTTCTTTTTCATGGTTATAAAACTTCTGATTGTAGATAGTTTCATATGTTTATTTGTTTCGCTTGAAATTTTTAAATATGCATTTGATAAGGAAATCTAAATGTAGGTAATAATTGTTAAAATGTTTTAAATAAAGATTAAAAAAATATTTCGTATTCATATGTAGGCTACATAGTTTTTTAAATTTCTATACATCATACTTATTTCAAAATAGGACCATTAGGTATCTACATTATCTTTATTAATAAAAAAACAATATAACAATAATAATATTTTTAGACAGCTAATAATAGCTATCACATGTATATTTTTGATAGCACGCATTCTTCACCAGTCTTCCTATTACATTCGCACAATTTCAGAGCAACAATTCACCATGAGAAAGGCTAAATCCAGCATGGTTAAACTCAAGCTTAACTATCGTGTTCCGTTATGGGTCTTACATTGAACGCAGACAGACCTTTTTAGGTATCCAATTAGAAGCTATGAAATCTTTATTATATGTTGCGTCGGCGTAATTTCTATTTATTTGTAACCGTCGGCATCTTTAGTCTAATTACACCCGGGGCTATAAAATCCTTCGATGCTGGTGTTGTAACTACCCGCAACATAGTTGGAAGTTAACCCAACGACTTCTACGAATGAACGTTCGATTTTACAGTCAGGCATAGGCGATTGTCAGGAATGGTCTAGAAATTTTAATGCTTAAATATTCAAAAGGTTGTTATAAAGATAACTTTGTTAGTTAAGTTATGAATCCTAAATGCTGTAGGCATTTTAAGATTGAATGAAAGTTTGTCATAAAAATACTTTAAGCTTCATATGATACAGGTTACTTTATTAAATAAATTTATACATTTAATAGTGCTGCCACACCGCTGTTTAAAGTGTTTACAAACGTTACTAAACATTTGTTAAGAAACATACGATAACAATGTTCGAAAATGTTACATTTCTAAACTAGTTAACAGAATGCTCAATATACCTACTTAAATCACGTAACAAGTCCTAACAGAAGAAACCAATCCTAACATTTGTCAGTAGGTAAATGTATTAATGTTAGAAAATGTTTTTAAACAGCAGTGTGGCAGAACCTTAACATTTAATATTGTAGATGAGGCAGGACTACTGATGTATCTATAATAATATTTATCACATTGACATAAGAAAAGGTGTCTGGGAATTTCTTTTATCTTGGCAGAAACTATTTCTAAATAAATGAACTCTACAGAGTTCGCTTCTATCAAATTTAAATTTAAAAGTTACTCAGTAGTTAACCCATTATTTTTTATTAAGTGAATTCGTTATTCCTTTCCTTTTTATGGTGTTAAATTTTAATTTGAGCAAAGTATATTTCTCATGGAACTCAATTGAAGTCCTAATACCATTAATCCTGAATATCTTAGTATAATCTCACTACGATTAATCCTAAATCAGTAAGGACGATCGTTTCGAAGCATAATATGCAATCATGTACGCAATTAGCCCCCAACTACGCGCCGTAATTAAAACTATTAAAATGACATTTGGCGTAAATTGAAACAGCGACGCAGTTCCTTGTGTTATAATGTAAACTAAAACTACCGAGGCACAGCAGATAACACGCGATTATGATTAAGATCGCGAAACATTGTTTGTTCTTCTATAGCATACCTACGTATGCTAAAAAGATTGGTTATTATAATCAAGAACGCTTTGTGGCAAGTTAAAAAAATTGATATCGTGAATAAAATAAGTGCATAAATATTTATATTTAGGATCAAAATCTGGCGTCCTGAAATATAACAAATAAAATAGTTCAAAGTTGATGATAAAATATTTTGTGGAGGATGCAGATATTTACGTTTTGATATTTACTAGGCTTAACTTGCGGATAACAGATAGATAGAATATTGAAAATCTATAATCCTGAGTTGGATTGACCAGATTAAATTAAGAGTAAGGTGTTTAGTTAGACAAAAGTCCAATCGTGGGAACCCAAACTACACTAAGCTGAAGTAATCTCTCTAATCTCAGTCAAAGCGAGTTCTTTACATAATTTCCCGTATTTCGTAAGTCGACTATAATATTTTGTTATTAAAAATGACTCAATTTAATGACACCATAATCGGTGGCGTGTAATTTGAAGCGAATTGCGGTGCGCTGAAAAATTGTCCTTGTTTGGACAATAAATGTTTTTTAATGAAACACAATGATCGTAATGCGGTAGACGACCAGACTTAAGATCGTGTTAGACATGCTATTTTTTTATGGTTCCGCAAATATTATTTGAATTACCTACTCTAGTTGGTATTGTGGTTTGATAATCGGGTGCCTGGTGCATTAAATAATGGTAGCTCTGGTTGGGTAGATTTAAATATACGATAATTATTTAGACGTGTGGGATCGTCTTTTGCAATTGTGATCGTAGATTTCCAGAATTAATAATTATCATGCATTATTGAAAATATAACAGAAATAAATCCTAAAACTGTAATCAAATATATCTTAATATAGACAAAACGAATTCACAAAAATATCACCTAACAAATGAAAGCTAGAAACTTTTTTCAGGTAACCCTAAAGACAGAAAATTGATTACAATATAACAAGGATTTCCTCCCACGCACAAACATAATTACATACAAAGATTAGTCAACGTCGCATGAGCCTCAAACTCTTGTCACTGCTCAAATTACACCCACTGAATATACGCAACGATATAATTGGTGCGCTCACACAAATTAGCCCATATTTAATTTTGGGAAAATGTAAAAATAAACGTTTTTATTTGTGTAAATAACACAATAAAACCGGCGGTGCGATTACGCACGAAAGTACGCACACCAAATTACGCGCACCAAATTACGCTCACCAAATTACGCTCACCAAATTACGCAGATAAGATCTGTGTCGCAATAATTGTTATTTTACGTCGTTAGTGCCCCGTATCGTGTAAATTTAGTTAGGGGAGAACGAGATTGTATACTGTATTCAGTGTAGTCTAGAGTTCCTTATCAACCATGGAGCTACTTTATACATTCGTTAACGGTGTTACTAGAATTCCGTTTTCAATAATCTGTCTATCTCAAATCTATCAATAAGTTAGTAAGCAAAAAAGGTTGATATTTTCACTTTTGGCAAATTGGCAAGTAAGCTTAGTATTCTCTACAGCCATTAGTGTTAGATAACTTAAGGGTACAATACAATGAACTGAAAAGTAGAAGATCATACTTACAAATGTAAGGAAGATCGTCTGACTAATACGTTATTTTTATTAGACAACGTAAGACTACTTAATATAATATTTAGTATAATTCACAAAATGTAGGTCGGTTCCGACTTCACACGTTCCTCAGAAAAGTATATGTACATGTATTTTAATTTACAATAATGATTTTGTATTTAGAGAAAATATTATTTATAAATGTAGGTCGTATACTTCACACGTTCTTTAGATTATTATATGTATGTGTGGTAATCAAGTATTATCACATTGCACTACTTTCTGTAGTAAATTACATTTTTTGCATAAACTAGAAGCGATTAAAATTACACTCTCATGCACTCTTATTTCCTGTGTATCGTTTCATGGAATATCCATAATTTCATGTAATATATTATGACACACACATAAATAATATATTACAACAAATTATGGCCCTTTACTAAGGTAAATTCCAGGGGATTGACGAGAAGAAGGCTGATATCCTTTAGATTTCGATTCTATTTTAAACTAGTCCTCAAAACTTCAAAGTTGGTTAGGGTCATGCAAGTTAGAGGAAGCCACGAGTAAAGAAGTAGATATTTAAGAATTTGAACAATGAATGACCTTAACCCATTAACGACCTAGTACGAAGCAAATTGCGAAGTCATAGGACATAATATTATTATAGTCATCAACACGAAACTTGGCAAGAGCCTGAAAGAGAGAGATGCGTAGAACAAAAAGTAGAGCAAGACGACTTCTACGCATCTAATGTCTCTTTCAGACACTGGCCAAGTTACGTGCTCATGACATATACTAATATCCGCTGCTTCAGTGCGAATTAGTACAGATGCAATGAAGTGGTCATATACGACTGCTGCTTATCCAATAATAACATCCAAGACTGCCAGCTTTATGTGCTTTCTGAAGTACGGAGACACCGAAGAAATTTTTCAGCTAGCGAGTACCTACCCGTCCAAACCAATCGCACCGGTTAGCTCCGCCAATCAAATCAGATCAATTACGATCAAGACGGATTTTAAACGCTTGAAGGACGTATAGATGAATAATATTGAGCAAACAGTGTCATATTAAGTGTTAGCGGCAAATGAGCCATAAAAAGTGCAGTAATCAATCGACGGAACCCGCATGCCATGGCCGGCCACCTCGTCCGATGACCGGAAATGGACGCGTCGGGAAAAATTACGTGTTTCCGCCCTTCGCAGCTTTTGCGATGATGGTAATTAGTGCGGGAACATAAAGACAAACATCATTAATAACTTGATATGTTTGGAAATGTTTGTTGGGTTTTTGTTTGTTATATTATTGGTGAAAGGTGTCGAAAACTGCATTTGAAGTAGCTTCTTCTTACTACTTATGCTATCGATTTATAATATTACTAGCTGACCGGGCGGACGTTGTTCCGCAGTACTACAGATTCTCGACAACAGCGCCACCTATCGGA
>DWKA01001441.1:0-12420 GCA_018249155.1 Panoquina ocola ocola | reverse complement strand
GCCAGGGTCCAGAAATTAATAAATAATTTTAAAATGTTAAGTCCTCACTTTCGTAGTGTAGGTTACATAAAGTGCTACGGACCTCTACGCTCATACTACGATCGTAGCACCAAAGCTACGACAGCGTCTACGAGACGTAGAACATTTTAATTTTAATATTTTTTACTTCTATTTACAATAATAATACCTAGGTATTGTAGATCGAAGATTTTATATGATACACTATGCTAGATTAATTTATATTACTCAATATACCTATTTCTTAATAAGTTGGTTTCATAAGCGGCTGGTATTCGAATGCCTCACTTCGATCAATTTATCGTGAACATAGAACCACAAATTAAACCAATTAAACTACAAATAGCTCAAATCAATTAGTAAGTTTAGATGTAAGTGGGGAAAACTCTAAGTTTAGGAGTTATACTAATAAGATGCTATATAAGTGCTACATTATCCATAACCCTTCATCACCCCCCATCACTCAGCCAACTTCAAAACAAGTCGTCAAGCTATAACTTCATAACAATATGGTACACTGAGTAGTATAATTAATTTACTGTTCCTAGTAGCGGTTAAGTTGTAGGCCAACTGAATTATATATTTAGTTCAGTACAATCTCCCTGGAGAGAGAATATTCTCTGTACAATCACGTTAGCCTGTATAATTATAATTAAAACTAAATTATTATTATTCCTATTTCAGTAACCGAAAAATATTCAGGAAGTACATATATTATATCATCAACTAATGAACGCTGAGAAACTGAAATCTGTAAAAAATACATAATTATCTATCTGATTTATTCTAAAACCTTTAAACGAGTAATTCTTGTATATATGTAGTATGTATGTATGTATATAATCTGAATCTTGAAAGCTTCTCCAAAGATTTTCATGAATTTCGTATGCAAGACTCGGAGGTGATAAATTGATCTAGTAAGGTTGCATCTGTAGAAAATTTTTCTTTAGCCTTTTAACCAACTAAAAAACACGATTTTACAAATAAATATGGAGCAAAGTATAAATATGATTACACGAAAGCGACTATATATTTTGTCCCCAACCCACTGAACCCTATTTCGCGACAAGCATAACTTTGAAACCCGCTCTCATTCGCTTGTATTTTTCTTGTTATTGAATTTGTTCAACTTGTGATAGCGGCGCATAATAAAATTCTACCAAGTTTTTTCCTGTAAATCCCTTTTTATATTTTCTTTGTGGGAATAGAGTTGTGTTTAATGTAATTAATGAATTATGTTTTAATGAGGATATTATACGAGACCAACGAGGGTAAGAAAGAGGTTTTCCATAAAAACCATGAATGCATCGAGTGTGTTCAAATGACATCCATTTTTAATAGACAAAAAAGTTAAGAGGTGTCAAGTGACAACCGGATGGAACAAGTTCCTTTCGATTAATTGGTGAAGGAATTTTTATAAGATTTCTCAAAATACTTATAAAAATTCTATAGAATCTCAACAGCATGATTTAGAAATTTTATAATTCATTTTGTAGTGCCATCTCGTATCAATTTTTAAAACTATGATGACATAGTTATTGTTTTATCAAATATCTGTCATCATAGTTTTAAAAACTGATACTAGATGGCACTACGAAATGAATTGTAAGTAAATGATGCGTTGAGATTCTGTAGAAATTATATGAGTATTTTGAGAAATGTTGGTTTCATATACATAGGTTACTAATGTTACTATAGCAACTGCAAAAAGTGTCGTGATAAATTTTTCCGCCCAGCACCCTTTCACAACGCGAAATAAAGAACTTCGTTTCAAAATTATATTGTTATTGTTTTTTAAGTTATTTCACACAATGAGTAAATACCTACAACTACATAATATGTATATGCCATAATAGTAATATTATATAAAAAATATTATTATAACCTTGACTTAATAATGATTAAAAATAATTAAATGTTTTATTATCCCAGTTCAAGAATCTAATAAATATATCACTGAAAACGTCCCATCATTTTAACATCAGGGAAATATTAAACCGCACAATTAGTAATAGCGCTTCATTAAGAGTGTTAACATGAGCCAAGTTCATAAAACAAATATGAACGGTTTATGACAGAAATTTTTCAACTATTATAAAGTGAAAAATAACAAGAACGTGTGTCTACTACATAGTTTACATAAGTTAATTAAAACATTGGTAATTAGGTATCATTTTATTCGTATTACCTCAAGTATAGAAATTTTAACACTTCCATCTATGAAGAAAAACTGTAGTGTTTCTTGTATTCCTAATTAGAAATGTCTCAACAGTTGCTATTATTACTAACACTGGATTTTGTTGTGTTTAACGTTAAATAATTTAGAGTTTTTGTTTATTGAAAATAAAATAATAAAAATAAATAATTATAAAACTAAGAAATAATTTTCCATTGAACTTGGCTCACACTGCCGTGCGTCTATTATTTTCATTCATAATGAGCAGACATTTTCCGCATTCATTAATTTAATTAATCTATAATTAAAATTAATGACTGTGTAATGTTTGACTTCTACCGTTCTATAAACTAGTACATTTATTTTAAAACGTTTTGTTGACTTTGAACACACAGCATACGGATTTTTCTACGTTCTTATTTAATTTCGAAACATTCGTGTAGTAAACGTATTGAGTTTTTTTCGATTTATGCTCCCGATACTTAGTTCCATTTACTTTATAGAAACGCTGATAAATACATATATCATAACCAAAATTGTTTACTACAAATATTTCGAAAACTCCGGTACTTAAGAAAATTTACACGGCCGTTATTTATAGTCGACGATACTGCACCTCACGACATCATGTCGGATAATATAAAAAAGTAACATCGACCTTCATTATTTGGGATTTATAGCCGCTGCGATGCCTGCTCTCGGATCTCATTTCAACTTGTTATTCTCAAATGTTTTTATTTTGTTCTCTTGAATTATTCAGCTCGATGGCGGGAAATAAACCACGGCTACAGCTCTGCTTGGCTGCTACAAATGTTGAGAACAGCGGGTCTAAAATGGAAGCTTTACACGAATCATAATATGATCATATGCGACTGATTCACCTGCTATTCAAATTAGGAATACTGCTCTTTGACAGTTTTGTATGTAAATTCGTAAAATGGTGTAGTCTAAGATTATTCAGAATATGAATCAGCTTAAAGATGAATTACTTAATGTGTTCCGTTTTAGACCCGCTGATGTAATAAGATACCACATTGCTTGAAGAAAATCTTTAACTGTTCATTAAAAGAACATATCACATTGTAAATTGTTTTTTTGGTACTATAATGGTAATCTATATAGTTTGAGTGTCAATAAAATAATTTTCTTAAATCTCAAAAACAGGTAATTAACTTATAACATTATAACTTAGATTAGCTCAAGATTTGGCTCTCATTTCACATTCATATTTTTTATGGGATATTACTGCTTATATTTATGAGCATATATTAATGAAATTTTGTATTTTACTATATAAACTAAGAGGTTTTAAAAATTGTGCCAATTTCATGTGTAACACCCGCAAGTTTTAAATAACATTCACATTTCAGACTTTTTGCTGTGTATACGTACATACATATATGCTTACGCCGAATTTCAAGTTTACATGACTGTAGATGTGGGCTTAGTGTTTGATACACAGGTCAGCTAGTCAATGAATCAGTCATAAAAGGGTCAAAAATAACTCGAAATGTCCTAAAACTTGCCACGAGCTACGCGCGCGGTCTCTAGCGGAAACACCACTGAACCTAATGCGCAAGGTGCGACGGAAGTAGAAACAGGAATCTGTGAGAATAAAAATAGTTTTACGTTAAATGTCTCCGATAACAGTGAAACTTTAATATTGACGATGTTTACAAATGTCGGAAATATTAATCACTTCACTACCGGTCACTGTAAGGACAATATATTATTATATAATATGTAAATCACATAACTGTGTAGTGGCCGCCGCCGCCGCGCGCCATGCGCGATTTAAAAATATTTAACAGGTGACCGGTGTTTATTGTTTGCTAAAATATAATATAGCGCGCTCTGGACACTCATTACACATTCGTGTAGTTAATAGATTCATTTTTATTTGATTCCACTATGCAAAGACAACAAAATAGCACGGCTCGTAAATACAGTTTCAATGAACTTGATTAATGTTGTAATCACTTACAGAATCTTTGTAACGTGATTATTAGTCTAAATATAAGGCACATATCAATTCAAAAGAATTTAAGATTAAATAATAATTTACTTCAAATACTAATTTTACTTTTAAATATTTTTATTAATGCAAAAGAAAAAGTAGTGGCAAGATTGTTTACAGAATAAGTGAAGATCAATGTAGTACAGTAAACAAACACACGCGAGTGCTACGGCTCGCTACGCGCTACGCCGCCGCGCGGGTCAACGCTCGTGGGCCGCCGGCGCCCGCGTGCTCGGAGGGTTACGGCCACGGTCGACACCGTACCTACATTCCAAGCCCTTTAGGCTACACCCAAGCATTGCATACGAACATACGTTGTACACTTAAAGTTTGGTACTCACACTTTTTGTGCACGTCAATATTAACTTTAATATGTTACTCGTATATTTGTGTTATGCAATTAAAGCAGACGAGCCAATTGATAGTAAATATAGACGGACCCGGTGGATATAATTTATATTATTAGATTGCTGCTATGTTGTAGCCAGGAGAAAAGAAAGAACTGGCCTCGGTCCATCGGTATACAGAAAACCCGACTTCGGTCGTCTCCTATGCCACCTTGGTTTCCCGACATGCAATTAGAGTCAGTATTACAGATGCCCTAATTCGATATAAAATATTTGTAATAAATAAAAATTGAAGTATCTACTCGTGGTAAGGTCTCAGCGCGTGTCCCCGACGATAAGTATTACAGCTGTTACTAGCGGAGCAGCGCGCGGCGTGAGCTAGGTCAGGCCCGCCGGCCACTACACACGTTACGTAATCCCTTGCTCGGTAACGTTTGTGCTAAACTTACTCGGTTCAAATATCTTGTATTATATTCGTATGTACCTACTATATCAATAAAATTCTACTAAATGAAATGCAATAAGACTTTTAAATGCCTTAGTAAGTTGTTGTGACTGTTAGAATGTTCCGTATAGGTATAATAGGTAGGTAGGTATACATGGATTATGACCCCGTTTGGTTGTTCACCATAAGACTTGAGTTTATAGCCTTTTCACTATATTATCTAAAAACGAAGTGTTTCAGATACAACAATTACTATACTTGATTATACTTTAATTATAATACATTAGGTAACGTACACGACATGTACTATCATCAATATTTAGTATTTACAACTGTCCATTTTTATTATTTTTTATGATGGTCAGTGTTAGTGAAATGCGACGCCGCCGCCCGCCCCGCGCTGTCTGGGCGCCGGCGCAGGGCGGCTCCGTGTCGCACACCAATCACCATCGGGTGATAACTTTCATAATTCGTCCGTAGCACCAGTTGGGCAGTCCGGTTGCGGTGTCACCGCGATATTGCACTTTAAGGATCTCCCTCACATCACTAGGGCACCAACATTCACGACCTACATCGACGGCAACATCCACGGGCACGGGTCACACGCGAAGTCTAAGCACGCGAGTCGTAGTACGTTTCACGATCTACGAGGAGTCGGGCGGAAAACGCGCGCACGTGCGCGGCGCGCGGCGGCCGGCGCCTCTCTGAGGCCGGCGCGGCGCGGCGCCGCGTGGGGAGAGGCGAAGCCGCCTACTCCAGCCTGGACGACGTCTCGCATAAAAGCACCTCCGTCCAGACACACCTGCTATTCGCAATTGAGCCTTATCGTGAACGCACGCGACCGGAGCCATGTTCGACCTCAAGTACCTGGCGCTGGTGGTGGTCGCAGCGGCCATGATCCCGGTGGGCCGCGGCCGCTCCATCGAGCTGGCCGACATGATCAACCGCACCGTGTGCGCCATCGACGTGCAGTTCGACGTGGACCCCGACCGCATCCCGCAGCGGATCAAGATCATCAAGTGCGCCGAGAAGACCGACCAGGGCTGCCTGGCCAACCGCATCGGCGCGCGCCACTGCTGCCACCGCGACAACAAGATGGAGTGCGTGGAGATGATGGACTCGGTGCTGGTGTACAACAAGAAGCGCGCCGCGTCGGAGAAGATCGAGGTGTCGGTGGGGTGCGCCTGCATGATCCGCGGCTCGCACCGCGCCACGGACGCGCTGGAGCACGGCAGGTGACGCCGCCGGCCCGGGCGCCGGGCCCGGCCCCGCGCGCGGCCCCGCTCGCGGTCCCGGGCGCCCCGCTGAACGTGACCTCCTCCAGCAGCCGCTGCCAGTGACGACATTCCCTATTGATTCCAGACGGTGCAGGCGTGTTTCACTAGTTGTTGTTATTTATTCAAGTTGGTTGTGACTTTTGTACATAAGTAGGATAGGTATTAATTTATTATTTTTGTACATAATAGGTAGAAGCTTTAATTTATTTAAATACAATCGTTTTTTTACAAAAACATGACTCCTTGACTTTTCTTTTTCTGCGTTCCCCAATGATTGAGTGATCAGTGAACCGCTGCGGTGGACCGTTGTAACCTATAGGGTAGGTAATTTTAATCAGGGTAAATTTTAACTATTAGGTACAAGTAAGAAACACATATTTATACCATCGATAACCTGGTCTTCGAAAGCGACTCGAAACAAGATCTAAACTATAATATGTACCTACATACTTCATAATCGGTCTCTGGCGGGTCGCCACGAGCTCGTAGCTGCCTCTTTACCACATTATTATACATCAGATACTTCTAGCCAGAACTTAAACACTGATCACTGAAATAGTTTCACATCCTCCCCGAGTGATATAATTTCAAACACGTAGCTCTATACGTCAACGGGCCAGGCGTTGCGTCACGGGATTAACGGGCGCGCGCTCCCGGCCGACGACAATTAATGTAATTGTGTCGCGGCGCCGGGCTTCCCCATCAGTTGTCCTCTCCCGAACCTATCCATCCATACATTGCATTAACTATTATTAGATATTATCTTATTTATTGTAGAGTTATACTTAACAAATTAATTGCAACGTATTGCTTACACCTTGTCTGTAAATACATGAATTTGTGGCTCGCTGCAGCAAAACAAGAAAGTCCTGTGGCCACAGTAGAAGAAACATCCAACTAAGAAATAAGACAACGCAAAACAGCTGCAGCGCTGAATCACCCATTCCCATAATGAAGGCAACCTAGTTTTAAATCCTGAAGCTACTCAGCCTCTCAATTCCATATAACGAATTGTAGGTGCAGCAAAAACCTACCCTTCCAGATGGAAATGTAGACGATGAGTCACGCCGCGGCCGTGAGTCACTCGCGCGCCGCGACCTGTACCTGTGTACCTAACTACGTACACTTGTATCTAGCCGTACCTGAGCTCCTCCACTCTCTCCACGCTCAGTACCACACAACTCGACAGTAATAGTGGCAGCAGGCAAACGTGGCCGTGAACTGGACATGCTGGAACTACGATAGCTAATATTCTGTTGAAAGTCACCGCTCAAATACCCTACAATAATATCTTAAAGGCACAATTTTTCTAATGAATCTATCCTAGCAACTTATAACGAACGATAGCTATCCCACGACTGTCCATCACACGAACCTATTATGGATCAGTTTCATAGAGTTTTCAATCTTAAATAGAAAAAATACGCATCTCCCACAATGTACCAACATTAGTTTCATCGAAAGCAGCCAATCGAACTATAAACTATGAACAGCTATAATGACTCATAAAATTACTAAAATATTTCTATACCAGTATCGTATGTTTAAGCAGATACCTACTCATGGGCTAGTTCAACAACGTGGTACAACGTGCGTAGAGCAACGCTAGACTGTAAATAGTGAAACGTAACACTAATTCAGAAATGGACTCCATTTTAGTGAACCAATTCCAAGTAGGCATCCTAAGAACATAATTCTAAGATCGAAAAGCGACCTGTCGATTCCCCGAAACGCGCCCCCGCTGAGCTTATTTCTAACGGAGGCCCCTACTACTAGCATAAACTCTCATTACCTACGTGTACTTATAAACATATAAGGAATAAGATTATTGGCATTACCTACTATGCAGGCTTCGCGTCGGACGACGGAACCAAACCAGCCTCCACTTGCATTTACCATTGAAAGCGTCGGCAGCTCAGCCGTATAGTGAAAGCTTACAGGATTAAAAAAATATAATCGCTGTATCATTGATGAAACCAGTAGTAGCGGTGTAGCGGGGCAACGCGACGCTCCCGGTGGTGGTACCTCGGCCGCCAGCTCGGAGCCGGCGCGGGCCGGGCGGGCGGGGCGGGGCGGGGCGCCGCCGCGACCTCCGCGCCCCTAGTAACACACTGGAGTACAGCCGAGGCCAAATAAATGTAGCGACAGCATACACAACATATTTTTGATAACCATCTACAAGGGCAAACCGACCTCCTCTGCTCGAAGCTCCTATTCACATTCTGTTGATCGACGCTGCAGACAAATACACTTCATCCGTCCTTCACTGAAATTCTTGAGAGTTTTCTGTTTTCTGTCTGCTAGGTAACCAACGTCCTTCTACACTTGGCCGAGAAATATTTAGGTAGAGATACTAGCGGTCGTGGCCGACTGTACTCCCGTGCCCCGGTGAGTTCAAGGGCGAGCGGCAGCCAGCGCGGGGGCCCGTCCGGCGACCTACCCCACCGCGGCGCGGCCGGGGCCCCGCGGCAACAACTGTTATTTACCACTCGATTGTGTAAACAGTTGTACGCTCCCCGCTGGGCCGGAGATAGCGTTCCTCGAAAATTGCCTATCATTATTATTGTACTTGCTACGTGAAAGGTACGATTTGTGTCAACGCAAAATAAAGAAACATTACGACGGCGGGTACGTTCCGCCGGGCCGTGGGCTGGAACAACTTAAATCGCGACACTACCGTGCTATGCTCGTAGCACAGCAATTATTATCTATTAGGCATACCACAAAAACGCTACGCTCCCCCTTCCCACCGCAGCCAAAATGTGAAAGTTTGTAAGCTCGAGGAGGCGTGCGCGGCGGGAGGCGGGCCGCGTGCGCCCGCGCCGGCGGCCGCCCCCTCCCGCCTACTGCGACACTCGCCTACCTAGCGACTTGATACCCGCGGGGAAATAGTGGCCCCATTGCTAGCCTGGATTCTGCTATGTCTAGTACGTAGTTTTTATCGCACTTACAATAAGAACTACGGCTTAGAACTCACGACGCGGTTTTCGCCCGCGCCCGCCGCGGTTTCGGGCCTGCAGCTTCTGTAGAATGCCGATATTTGTCAAAAATGAAAGCAACACTCACGACGCGTTTTACGCCAGTTTTCATTTTTGACATATTTCGGCATTCTACAGAAGCTGCAGGCCCGAAGCCGCGGCGGGCGCGGGCGAAAACCGCGTCGTGAGTTCTAAGCCTACGAAGGTACAGGAGCAGTAACAAAGAGCGACGCCGCCCGCAGGAACTGATGGATTAGGGGTTACTTGCTCTAACATACACGTTGTTTCATTTTTTAACGCCCGACACAAAAATAGGAGTGCTATAAGCTTGATGTGTCTGTCTGTGTGTCTGTCTGTGGCACCATAGCTCCCGAACAGATGAAGCGATTTCGATTTAGTTTTCTTTTTTTATTAAGGAAGACTTACCCGCGCGAGTTTTTAGATAGCTTTGATGAAAATCGGTTGAGCCGGTTAATAGTTGTGGGGGGTGAAAGTGGGGAAGAATTGTCACTCTGTCTCTGTGTAGCATCGTAGTTCCCGAACGGATGAAGCGATTTCAATTTAGTTTTAGAATATGTATGTTTGTATGTGTCAGGGGTTTTATGTTATTATTTTTTATACTAGGTATTAAGTATATGTTGTTTAAATTGTAACACAGAATTATGTGCAAGCGAGCGACCAATATAGAACAGAAATAGTAGATTTTAGGTATACCTAGGGAGCAAAATAGGTACTCGTAGGTACCTACAGATCGCGCGCGAGTTGGTTGCAGTCTGTGGCTGAGGTAAAGGGGGGGAGCATAAATAATTTTGAGCTTCAATAACACTAAAAGACGTCCTCCCCCCCTCTTTACCTCAGGCCCTGACTGCAATCATCTCGCTCGCGATCTAAACAGTTATTTGAATGTAGAGTCACGGTATATTAGTTTATATACCGTGATAGAGTAGGTAAGTATTCAAAGTCATAATTACAACCCATATTTTGTCCCACTGCTGCGCTCGGATCTCATCTCATAATGTGAGGGGTAGACCATAGTTCCCCAGCTAGCCAAGTGCGGATTGGTAGACCTTACGCACCTTTAGGAATATTATGAAGAACTCTTCGGTATGCAGGTTTCTTCACGAAGTTTTCCTTCTCCAATTTACGAATAACTAACTTCTTATCGGCTTTATACGTATAGTTCACTACTAACCTACTTTTTTAAACTAAGTAAATAAAATTGTCGTAATGTTATCACTTCACATAAGTAAAATTCTAGATTCAAATAGAATTAGGAAATATAGGAAGGCAGAATTTGCGAGGTTCTTATTTCTTCCATTTATTTTTAATTTAGCTCTCCCTTGGTTTTTAATAATTCAGTATGTTTGCCATACACTACCTATTGTGTGTCATTGATCTCTTTGCTCATTAAAACTTATCTGTATAAGTTTTCTGAATAATATCCACGTTCCAAATTCAAACTACCTAGGGAAGAAAATTTTAATTTGCTCCCTGTTTTAGAACGAACATACAGGGTCATTTCGAAAAGATTTGATGAAAACTGATGAAAACATTTGATTTTTATGTTTTCATGATTCTAGCGGCCCTGAAAATGAAATTCAGTCAGCGTTAGCCATTGATTGCGATGCTGATTTTCAGTGATTCCACTCAGTAACGGAATGTACCCACTTGCATAATAGGTATGTGCGAGTGAAACCAACCCATCGTCACCGCTGACGTCTGTGCGTGTAAAATCAATGACGTCAAAAGTAAACAATGCAATAAACAATAACACAAAATAGTTGTACTGGGAATCTGTGACTTTCAGGAAATTTAAATGTGTTAGAAAATATAGGTCATAGGACGGTCCACCTCGCGGCTTCCTTGTTGTGATCCCATCACGACGCGAGGAGGCATTCCACGAGTGGGTAAACAGGAGACATCGTTTTTCCTGTCAACATATCCCTACTCTACAAAATGTATGTAGGTCGCGTTACTCTTATGTTTATATTAATTGATCATCAAATATTTGTTAACGTGCAAGAAGGAGATGGCCCACAGTGGGACAATGTGTCCTCCAGCTCTTTTAAATCGGTATTGGCCAAAATGCCCTTAACAACCACCACGTTGGCCAAGTGCCAGTGTGATCCGCAGACTTCACACACCTTTGAGAACATTATGGAAAACTCTCAGGTGTGCAGGTTTCCTCACGATGTATCTCTTCGCCGAAGCAAGTGATAATTCGTGAAAATAGTGGTGCAACAATCAGAGAGCTGCAGTAACCGAGTCACATCACTTTCACGTCCAGTTGTAGACTTACAAAAAACGACGGCACATATAACGATTTAAGATAAATAACTAATTTTAATATAAAATATGGGTACCTATGCTAGTGTCTTATTCGTTTTGTTCACGTAAAAAACCCAAACAGTTATTAGGTGGGTGCTGCGAAGCGAAAAACCCGAGTGGCCTGCTGGTGCTGGGCCGTGACGGGAGTACAATAGGTCGACAACATCGAGCATTTAACTAATAAAGCGATAATGTGAGCTAGAAAATTCCGAAATTGATCAGTGATTTGTCACTGATAAATAACAATTTAAAACAGTACCTGGTGCGGTACCAGGAAAAAGTTTACGGACAATCCGAGCATAGCGACGGGCGCAATGTTTTGTCATAATTTGTTTTCGAACAAAACGTTATATGTTAATGTGCTGGACTAGCGGCAATTACGATGTAAAGTTAGCAACAAATACAGTTTTCAAAAACGTGGCAAGTTAAAAGTTTAATTTAATTTTGTTGTGTATTGTCAAAAAGGCTTTTTTTTTCTTTCACAATAATGCACAGAAAACCAAGCACAGACGAGGTAGACTTTAAACTAAGCTAAGCTAGGAAGGTTGGTATACGTATCTATTGTGGACAGTTATAAAAAAAGTTTGTTCAAAATTGTTCGTCAAAATCCTTTTTACCTCCTCGTTCGAATTCGAGAATCATAAAAATAGCAAGGACGTTATATGAATATATGGACTGTGCATGGAAGGAATTTATACGTTCTAAATTGAATTCTTAGTTGTTGCAATAAGGTTCAAAACCATTCGATAGTGAGCACATTCAAATTTCGGGCAGTGAGATAGCACAACGGAGGGGCAGTGCCATCCCTTTCTAACACGCTTGTCAGCATATATT
>DWKA01001440.1:0-12420 GCA_018249155.1 Panoquina ocola ocola | reverse complement strand
TTTTATTTATAAAAATATATCTTTCATCCATTAACCAGCTCGGTGCAGATCGATGTTATTACGGGATCTTAGACCATATATAGATATAATATTGAAAACGATTTAGTGGCAATGTAATGCTATATGTGCAATCCATCGAAGCTTCTTGTTACGCTTGTTATGTTAAAATACGAAATGTATGTATCATTATATAAATGTTGTGAATTAAAATTTTTATCACTCACTTCATGTTTCTTTCCCCCTGTAATTGCTTATTATTTATAAAATTAAATTATATGGATGTTATAAAGGAAATCACGGGAATTAAGTGATGTCTGTGTAAGCATGCAGAGACATTCCCATTGGACTGTCGTCTTGAAATAAATGAAAGCAGATAAATTCAGCAAATAAGAAAAATTTACTTCATTTCGTGTAAACAACATTTCATGATTATTTTTCCGAGAACAAAAAATAATACGAAAGAAAAAGTATAAAGGGGTTGGGTAAAAATGAAGGCGAGAATTGCACATTCAATAAAACTTTTATAGTACAATCTCTCCGACTCGTGGCGGCTGTAAAATCGAAACTGATACAGACGGGACACTATTTTCAACGAAAGAAGTTTAATAAATAGATTACATTTTAAGAAATGTAAATATACAACCACATCGATATTTTATTGGTTAGATTATAAAAATTGGACCACTTGTAAGAAGTCCACGCAGTAGTGTAACAATATTACAAACAAAAATCTCTACATAACAGAACTTACAGATATTAGTCAACTTTATTTTATACATACTATAGTACACGATTATTTAACATTAATATTTACCTAATATTATATTCTATACATTCTATGTGTAGTTATAATTTTCATTTTGTAATAAGTTAATAAAACTATAAAATATCCTCTTCAGTTAAAGATAGGCAATCAATAAGGCTAACGTAGGTATCGAAAACAATATTTGGTGAATTCACGGGTTTCTTTACATACAACTCGAAGTACTAATGTAATATAATATTTTTTTACAAAGTACTTTGTACTTGGCATTTCATTGAGATTTTAAGATTGAAATATGAAACGTAGAATAAAAATAATGATCATTTCTACTAACAATTTCATTCGGATTTCGAGCAAACCGACCACTTTTTGAATACCGTAGTTTCTACTTTATACATACGTAAATCCTTTGAGCCTAACAATTTGAAGATAAAATATTTGTTGATAGAAATGATCGCTTATCGACTTCACCTACTAATAAAACTAAAAAAAAAATCAAATTACAAAGATTGCGAATTATTTGGTGGTTGTAAACACGAATATAAAATATTGGTACAAAAGAATATAAAAATGCTGAAATTATAATTATCACACAAATAGCTAAAACAGCTTCAACTTCATTTATAATTATGTTTCTTATGACACAACATAGCACTAAAATGTACTTCATATCCATAACGATTTCTTGTTATAAAATATTTTACAAATAATCCGTAAAATTTTATATACAACAAATCTTTTTAATGCATTTCTAACTGTAATAAAATTGTAGCCCATACAGTTAATGTATGTCGGGCGACAATTCACAACTATCTGCAACGAAAGTATACATACTTTTTGCTTTCATTTCTCATAAATAATATAATACATAATTGTAGATAACATTCTGCTGACGGAACACATGTTTACATCACCCCATTGCATTTGTAAAATTTACAATTTCATTTCTTAACGCTTAGTATTTGTTTTTCACATTACAACAAATCCCCTATTACATTAAGAGGCTCAAAGAAAATCAAAGCGAAACTTAAACTCACAAGTTAGCCAAGGAAACATGAACACATAGATAAGTAAAGATTCTACATGTAAATGAAGACTTAATTTGTTATGGAAGATAATTTATTTATGGAAACAAGTCATAATTATGGAGCTTATAATTGCTTTTGGCACACTGAAAGGATTTCTATTTCTGGAAGAGCCAAGAATTACTGTTAACAACTAATAAATACTAAAGCGACATGTTGTGCCTAATTTACTGTTGAAGGTGCTTTTACCGAATACAGTACTCAGTGATTTTATACAGCCAAATTGAGAAACTAGTGATTTAGGTTCATCTAAATAAATCCAATTAATAAAGTCGGTGACTTATGAAAATTTTGTTTGCCACTAAATGTGTGTCTAAGTAGATCCTTGCATTCAGAGTACCCTTAGAATTGTATATAATAATAATGCTAATTGTATATATGAAGTCAACAATGGATAACACAATGTTATTAAAAGCTTCTAGCAATATAAAGTATATTGTTGATGTACTAATTGTAACATGTTCTCTCTGATATTAAAAAACTATTTAAAAAGGAATGTTTTGTAGTTCATAAGAGGCTGGAAAATTATTCCTTGTGATATTGTTGGATTAAACTACTAAAATTGATGCGTTTTTGAAGAAATGATAAATTTTGGCCTCCTCATGAATACACGTGAAACAAAAATCGACAAACCAAGAGTGTCTAAGATCTAATGCATGAGTATAAAACAATATCTCTAACTCGTTTGAAAATTTCTCTAGTTCTTAATATAACTTTCTCATATATCTCTAACCATCTCATAACTATGAGCTGCAAAATAATCTGAATGCATAACTAGCTTTGTTACTCTTACGTCTATTTAGATAATCTTATGTACAAGGTCTAACAATAATCGTTCAAGTGTATAACTACATCACCCCGTAACCCTCGTCGGAGAAGTATCACCGGACCGTATAAACACTACTTCCGTATCACTGACCGATTCATCGCAGGACGCGCGCGCTCGTCAGTCCACGCGCGACGGCTCCGTGAAGCTGTCGTCCAGGTAGCTCTGCAGCACGTGCGCCTGGTGACCGATGTGAGCACTCAACGAGTCGTAACTGACACTCTGTTCCACGAAATTGTTGTGCACTTGATGGGGCGGCTCCACCCGGAACTGGCCGAGGGTCCAGGGGTCGCTCAGCTCGTTGGATCTTCGCACGCCGCCGTCGAACGGCGACAGGTCGTTCCAGGGCTGCGGCGGCGGCGTGTTGAGCAGCGGGGGGACGCTGTCGACCCGCTGCGACATCTGCGGCTCCGGGTTGAACGCCGGCCCGTCCCACACCAGGGAGTCGATGCTGGACGTGGGCGCGGAGCTCAGCGCGTTGAAGCCCCACGAGCTGGGGATCTCGGGCGCCGGAACGTTCGGGATCACTTCGGGAACCTTGGAGACGGTGCGGCCGTACACGTCCTGGGTCCGGCCCGGGAGGTGCGGCCTGGACGACAGGCCGCCGTCCGGGCTCGGCAGGTGGCAGTCCGGACGCATCAGCGGACTGTGCGCGACGCCCGGGCTCTTCTTGTTGTTGTACGAGTTCTCGACGCTCGGCCGCGGGGAGTAGGGGCTCTGGTGGAGTCGGTCCTGCCGCGACATCGGACTGTACTGCCCCGGGGTCTTGTTGGGATTGTTCCTTATGCCGTCGCTCTTCACCCCCAGCCCCGGGTCGGGACTAGTGTGCGTGGAGGGGTGCGGGGAGAACGGGGCGTGGTGCTTTGGCATGGGACTGAAGTTGCCGGTGTTCCAGCCGCCAGACTTCTGGAGGTCGGTCTTGACGATCTGGCTCGTGTCGGGGCTGGGCTGCGCCGAGTAGGGACTAGGTTGTGACGAGTAGGGACTAGGCTGGGTCGAGTAGGGGCTCGGCTGCGTGGAGTACGGGCTCGGCTGGGCCGGACTCGGTTGTGCCGAGTAGGGGCTTCTTTGTGACGTGAATTGGTTGTCCTGCCGCGGCATCGGGCTGTAGCTCCCGTAGTTCCAGCTGTTAGGGTTCTTGATGTCGGGCTTTAGGCCTATCGTCTCCGGACTGGGTTTGTTTTCCAGAGAAGTAGTTGGACTGCATTGCTCGATAACTTTACCATGTTTTAACCTACTTTGACTATCTAATCTGTTGAGTGGACTGGCTTCTGATTTGTGCGTCGGTGTCCTTTTAAACTGTCCTAGATTCCAAGAATTACTACTTTTCATCGACTCTAATTGCACGTCAGGGCTGTTAGGTACTTGACTATCCGGTTTTTGGACGGGGCTGAAATGCGGGCTGCCCATATCAGTTTTCATAGGATCTGATCGAGGCGTGGACGAGGAGTCAGGTTTCGATTGTGCGAGAGGACTGGCCAAGTTAGGAGTGGATGATCCTTTCGATGATTTAATATCTGATACTGAAGTAAGAGGTTCCATCATTTCCTTTGATAATTCAGTTCTTTTACCACTAGGCGATGACTTTTCTAATCTAGTCGGTGTGTGTTTATCTGACATACTCGTTATTGATTCAGAAATACTTTTAGGTTCTTGGAATATGTGGAATGAAGTTTTATCTGGTGACTTCATATCAACTTTGGTACAAGACGACTCAGACACCTCACTTTTTGGAGACTCTTTATCTGCATTGGATTTTGTTTCTGATTCTTTTTTAGTTGGTTTTTTCTTATCATCCTCTTGACCACTTTCTTTGGATTTCGCCTTCTGTGGATCTAAACTATCTTTAAGGTCTTGTAGCTCCTTACCAGTGTAGAGACGTTTCATGCCTCGGGGCAGAGCTCGACACGAACTGAGATTTATTGATTCTATGTGCGGGCATTTTATTAAAACTTTCTTAACGGGCTCTAGAGATACCGATGATCCGCATAGGTTGAGTATCCTGCAATTTAGTAAAAGTTACTTAAAATTCTACATCCAACATCAACAGCATAGAACCAAGACTGGTGTTAATACGGCCTAAATTTGTTAGGTGGTCCTGACTGGTTAATCACATCAAGTAACGTTCTAAACATCGTTAGAACGTCAACAAACGCCTTAAGAGCCACATACACGGTACGATTTATCTGTACGATCCGTCGCATCAAACCGATCGTAGCGACGAATCGACGGTGTATGTCAAGATCGTTAATTCGTGTATGAGCTATATTTTTTATGCGAGCAATCGTCACGATTTTCATCAGATCGATCGTATAGACGAAACGTACCGTGTATGGAGCTTTAAGAGCGGTTTCAGACCAGCGTATTTTGCTGCGCGTATACGGTCGTTTCAGCATACGCGCTTACACGCGCGCTTCAAAAAACCGGACGCGCGTATACTGGCATAGTTCGGCGTGTGGCCTAGTGACGTAGTGTCAGCGGCTCGCGTTTATACGCGCGTTAACGCTCGTACAAAACGAGCTTATACGCGCGTAAAAGAACGTTAGTTTGAAACCGCCGTAAGTTACCCATCTTAGTGATATAAAGCGGTAATGACCTAATTGTATTATTATACCTGAGTCGGCTGGTAGGCGAGTCGGCGAGCGCGGAGACGGCGTCGTCGAGCGCGCGCGCGGCCGACGCCCACGACAGGTCGAGCTCGAGCAGGCTGTGCGACCACTTCTCGCAGATCAGCTCCAGGCACGCGCTCTTCTGACGCGTCACGTTGCAACCTGGACGTAACATAGATTAGTTTAGTTACTTTCATGAAAACTTTGAATTTCTAGCAGTGTTGTGACACCATGCGTACGCCACAACAAATTTCCTATTAACACAGTCCCCTTACCACAGATTACTTAATAGTTATTACATATACGGATTAATTAATGATAATTACCCTTACCAAAGGATAATAAAAAATAATATTTATATTAACACCTTGTAGACTTATACAAACAGGACATACTGACTAACCACAGTACCTCTCAACATCCTACTTTAAGTTAATCACAGATGTCCATGGACGGCAGGGGACAGTGGCACTGTCAGCTCTTTTACCAACCTTATTCCACCAAAAAAACACAAACAACCGGGACCACGTACCTCCAAGAAACAAATGCTGCAGATCCCACGCCGGCACGCGGACCAGCCCGGAATCAGTCAGCCGCTGCAAGCCGCGCAGGTCGAGCAGCCGCAGCCGCGTGGCCGCGCGCACGAGCCGCGCGAGCGCCTCGTCGCCCAGCCGGTACTCGCCCACCGCCGCGCGCTCCGCCGCCGGCTCGCCCGCGATCGATAGCTCCTCGAGTTGCGACCACCCGCCCGCTTCCATCTGATACACAGACAACATGATGTATATTATACTAAATTAATAAAAAAGGTTTAAAGTATGAATCCCCACTCATTCACACGCACGCTGTCGCTAACACACCCATGTACAGACCACGATTACCAAACAAAAAAAGTCACTAGCCATCTTTATTAGCCTATAATCCCTGCTATCCTGGTACATTTGCTAACATTCATCGCCATTTCATTAATAAATCAAACGCAAAAATAAAATATCAAGAATTAAACACGTCTTACACGTTATGGTGTTACTATTGTAAGTGGGGAAATTCGGTAAATGCATGGCAGAGTTAAGTCTTGTACCTTTGTACACTCACACAAATGCAAAACTCAGCTAACGCCTCGCGGATTGTCATCGGATCGCGCACACACACACGAACGTACGCACGCACGCATGCACGCACGCATTTTAAATTTATTACGCACGTGATATTTACATCTTAGGTGTTTAGTAGAAGTATACCTGCTGCGAAGTAGTGGCCGAGGCGAGCACCAGTTGTGAGTTGGCAGCCCTGAACACCCTCATCTTAGGGCAGCCCTTCTGCAGCGCCTCCAGGGGTATCGCCGCCGGGTGCGAGGTGGCCATCGCGCCCGATATGTCCAACACTTCTAAGTTTGGACAATGTGTCTACGAACATAACGTCAAATATTATCATCTATTACCGCAGCTGATGTAACAATATAAATTGACATTCATCCTTAAATGATCCTCACGTCAGTGTTTGCTATTATTTTAGTACAAATATCCATTATTATTATTATAATACATATAATAGATAATAAACAGGCTTAAGGAACCAACACTGTATAGTTTGCAATTTTACTTTTAAACTGTTGAGACCCACGTGTGTGAGCTAAAATCATGGAGAAACTCAATAATTTATTTATTTATATTTTTTTTTGTGCAAATTTAAACGTTTGCATTGACCAATCTTTTTTAAAAAAAGCAGACCCAACAGAAAAATGTTTCCATATTCAGAAACCTATAAGACAGGCAGGCCGTTATAATTTAATTTTCTCTCCGCAACTACAGTTCTACCGTGATCATGATCCATGCAACCGGGTCGAAATATCGATATCATAAAATCGTATCTCAAGTACCCGTTTACACTCAAAAATTTAACTACACAGAGTAATACCAAAATAACAAAAAAAAAAACAAAAAAAGTAGCCTAATCAACATAGGATACTATACTTACCGCGACGGAGGTGAGTATCTGCGGCAGCGCGGAGAACTTGTTGTTGGCGAGCGTGAGGTGCGTGAGCCGCGAGCCGAAGTTCTCGCACACGCGCGCCATCGACGCCGCAGATAGGCATGTACTCGAACCGCCCGTTTCCGACTGTACGAACGTTCATATTGCAATAAATAACTTTAAGGCATAGACAATAAGGTACGTTTTGCGAACGGCGAACGGTTACATTCGAATAAAATTAAATAACCTTAAGGCATAGACACTGATTACCTTTTTCTCCTCTCCCAATTGCTTTTCTTTATTTTTGTGTGATAATTAATTATGAAGTTTAGTTAAGTTAATAAGAATAATTTAGGAATTTACTCCGACAAATACCTAAGGCACTGTTGCCCATCATAAAGAAATGAGAAGAAACTATAACAGCAGGATCTTCTATCTTCTAACTTAACAACAATTTATGGTGATCATTATGAATATTAAAAACCTTTTTCCGATTTAAATATAGTCATGGGCAAGTATCTAAAAGAGCCAGTTAGATGCGCTGAACAAAAATTAGAACAAGACGACTTCTGCGCATCTAAAGGAGGACGCACACAGCGTAAGGCGTGGCGCGGATACATGACATGTATCAGACATGAGTCAGACGTGACTGACGTCATTGACTATGTCAGATAGTATACAAGATAGTATGTAGTATGAAACACGTCGTATCTGCGCCGTATCCGCGCCACGCCTTACGCTGTGTGCGTCTTCCCTAATGTCTCTACGTCTATCCAAGTTACTTGCCTATGACTATAACTAGATTGAAAGATATATCTCACCGTAAGCGACAAGTCCAACCGCTGCAAGTTGGGCAACCCGTGGATGAGGTCGAACAGCTGGTCGGGCGTGATGCGGCTCCAGCCGGCCACGCTGAGCTCCACCAGCCCCGGGCAGTAGTCCACCACGCACGCCAGCACCCACGTCACGTTGCACACCTTCCATTGAGCTGGGTACAACACAGTTTGATTGTTTGTCATGTAGAATATGTTAATGTTTCACTCTAATCTCTAGTTGACTGATAGATATTAATTGCATAACTGATTTCTGAACGTATCGTATCCCCTCCTACACTCCTATCCCATATCTGATACCTGGGGGTAGAAGAATAATTGTTACGCGAACCAGGTATTCCTTTTACCCGATCCCTTTCGATTATCCAACACCGTCATTAACAATACTATTAAGTTGAATAATAAATGTTGTAATATTGTCTGTTTTTTCGGCATTACAATTATTATAATGATTCATTTAATTCGGTGCATCGGGGAATTTGAAGATTATCGTTTATGGAATATGACGTTTTTGAAATATGTCACAATTTTTGATTTCCTTTATTACAGCTTCGGCTTTTATTTGAGTTACTTTGTAACGTTGGTCAGCGGTAGGTCCAACGTGGAACTTGTTTTACTCATTCAAAATGTAAAAAAAAATATTTTTCTCAAAGATAACTTTGATTGGAAATTCAATATTGTTACCCGAATTCAAATTGTATTTATATTTCTTTTTTACATTATCGTAGTGTACGTTGAATTTTATTTAAATAACATACGATCTTCTTATGAGATAATTATTGCAATTTTTCTTCTTCATTATGATTTAAACGTGATATACGCAGCTAGAATGGTTAAATTGTTACGAATTATTGTGTTAGCATGGAATTGTGAAAGGAAATATGTTTTTAATAATCTTGGAATTAAAAGAAACTCTAATATAAACAAGAAAGCTTGGAAACGACTCACTGATACCTATAGAGACATATTAGAAGCATTCGAGATCTTTCAAAGAGTTTTCAGTATCATGGTAAGTAGAATTAATTTGCGGATTAATCAACTTTGTTTTAGTTACTTTTTCATTAACTAGTAATTTATTTTTCAGATCCTTTTTCATATCGTGGAGACCTTTATGCATACATTAACCTACATTCAAATTTGTATTGAAATGTGTTCCTATAGTAACGTAGCGACTGAGTTAATAGTGAGTATCAGTAGTACCGGAACTATGGCTTTAATCTAGACACGCGGCAGCGTGTCAAGCCAAGTTCAAGCAAAGGAACTGGCTAGCCAGCGCCAAGTGTAATAACAACAGTGTAGCAACTTGTAACAACAGTGTAGCGGCCAGTTTTAATCAGAATTAAATAAATGATAAATTCATTATGTTTTAAAATGGTTGATATAATTTAAACTGGCGAAGTCAAATCTAACCTACTCTCAGATGTCACATTTTTATAGCATAGCAATTGTTACAGGTATCCAAGAAAACAAAGAAATAGAGTTTCATACTTAATCACAGTGTTATTTTGTTCTTATAAATACATATTTGGATTATGTTTAGAACTTGGCACTCGTTTAGATCTCCAACCTTTTTTCGGCGAAGCCTACAACCAAGCATAATTTTTGTATTGAACTTGGCTCCCTTTTTTCACATTAGCGAAGCGAGTACAAAAATATGTTTTAATACAGACAACATTCCACACTAATATTATAATTTATAAATGTGAAAGTGTGTTTGTTTGTTTGCTGATTTGTTCTTCTTTCACGTCGCAACATAGCTATTATGATATGGTATGGTTTAGGTATATGTGTGGGAATACTTAGGAGGATGGAGAGTGACGTAGGCTACTTTTTTCCGCGGTAAAATATCTTATTTCCATGGGAAGATCGATGTTTTGATAGTTGCTATATATGTAGTTCTGTATTTTGGTAATAGATGGCGTTAAAACGTTATAACCCGGAATAACACATACCCGTGTAGGAGCGAAACAACGCGATGGATGTATAATAACCTTATAGATACTATCTACCATATTATGGTAGTGATACTAGAGATTTCTTTCTATTATTGTAGCTTTTGTTATGTAAACGCAAGATGGGTGCTATCAGATTTCAGTTAAAAATATTTAAATTTTAAATATATCTAAAGGGATTAAATTACGATTTTTATATTTTCCAGCCACCTTCTCCATTAGTGTTAGTGTTTTTAATGGTAATTTGGACGTTAAAGAACATTTTATGTCTTTGTGCTCTAAGTTACGAATGTGAAATGTTCTATGACAACATCAAGGAAACTCATGTAGAATGTCTACAAATGAAGTCAAAGATATGTTCAGGTGAGTATAATGTATTGCGACTATCGAGCATGTAATCTGAGCAGTAATATGAGCTAGAAATTCCGAACCTGATCAATTATTTCTCGCTGATAAATGACAACTTAAAACAGTGACCGCACCATTAAGTGACAAGTGCGCTGTGTGTCAGCCAATCACAGTGCAGTAAACTGTGTATCGAGCAATCAGAGCGCAGCGACCGGCGGAGGTTTTTGGCATAATTTGTTTTCGAAAAAAACATATAACATTACCACTCCATTATTTACCTTTCCATTTCCATTATTTACCTTTCTGATTTTGACAGTTCAGACAGCTATAAAGTACGATATTTTATCCATGATCTCACGGCTCACTTTATTTTCAGCGAATGTCTACTAATTTTTATTTCAGAATACGGAAAAAGAGCTTGTAAGATCATACACCGAGTATCTCTTGTAATGTTTCGTAAAATGGAGGCCTGCGGACTGATCCTGATAGACTCCAAAATGCCATTTCATCTAATGGGAGGCCTTGCCATCAACACGACCGTCCTTTTACAATTCGCCCTCAATAAATTGTTGAAAAATACAAGTGGCAAAATTAATTAACTAACTGTGAAACCTAAATACTATGAAATTCAGTATTTTTTTATGCAAAATATTTTAGTCCGTACTAAGGTACACATAGGAATTATTGGCCAGTTTTTACATTAATTAAATTATTAATTACATTCATTATACATTTTTATTAATAGTGCAGTTCAAATGAATTAAAGTAAGTAAAGAAACTTATCGTATTTGAATTGACAATATTTCAATTTCTTGGAGCACTTCTCATTACATCAAATGTAAACGATTGAATTGAATGTCTTGGGTAATATTTTATGGAAGTAATTACTTAGCACGAATTAATACGATGGTACTTCAATGAATCAACTTCATTAATGGTACAAAACTGGATCCTGTAGTCTATTTGAAGAATGTATTATCAAAAGTTCATTAATGATCCGACGAAATTACTTTTACAAAGTGTAAAATTCTTGTCAAATGACAATGCGCCCACCGGCTGTATACTTGTTAGACAAAACTGTTAAAAACATACTGTATCCTCTAAATTTAATGGAGAGTATATTTTTCGCACAGAAATACACGATTGTTGACAATACTATTCGAATTAATAATGTATTTTGTAATATTATTTGTTTCTTTGGCACAACTATTATAATTATATTACATTTAGTTTATTGTATTTTGTCATTAGAAGATCCTTCACGGAATATAATATTTGTAAAATGCGTCACAATTTTTGATTTTTTTTATTACAGCTTCGGCTTTTTTCAGAGTTACTTAATAACGTTTGCCAATGGTAGGTCTAACGTCAAACTTGTGTTGCTCATACAAAATATAAAAAAAAATATTTTCCTCAAATATAACTTTTATTTTAAATTCAATCTTGTAACCGGAATTCAAATTGTCGTCATTTTTCTTTTTTATATTTCCGTACTATACTTTGCATTTTGTTTTAACACTACACGACCTTCATTAGAAGTGATTATTGTGTTTTTCCGTCTTCACTTTGATATAAACGTGATATATGCAACGAGAATGGTTAAATTGTTACGAATTATTGTGTTAGCATGGAATTGTGAAAGGAAATATATTTTGGATAATCTAGAAATTAAAAGAAACTCTAATAGGAATAATATATTAGCTTTGAAAAGACTTATTGATTCCTTTAAGGACATATTAAGAGCTTTCCACACATATAAAAAGGTTTTTAATATTATGGTAAGTGAAAATAATGAACATTAATTTATTTTAATATTAAGGTATATAATAAGTAACAGAAATTTTGATATTGTTTCAGATTCTCTACCACGTTGTGGAAACTTTTATACATTCATTGGTGTACGTTCAAATTGTGATTGAAATTTGTTATCATTATAACCCAGTGGATAATATACTTGTAAGTAAAAAAAATATCATAAACTGTGATAGCCTAGTCTCAAGATAATCGTTAGTGGAAAGCGTAAAATGCTAAAGCGC
>DWKA01001439.1:0-12420 GCA_018249155.1 Panoquina ocola ocola | reverse complement strand
ATGACACTATATTAAAGACGGCGGGGTGACGTGTGACGTCAGGAATCTCGGCAATGAACTCGCGCGCGAACTATTTATGTATCTAGTTATTTAAAACATGTTACCTTAGTCCTGCAGAATGATTATTATCTATAGCAGCTCGTAGCAATTATACCTACAGCTTAGAATTTTGTATGTTTGTCTCGCTTTTATGTGAGTAATAATGTATCGGTAAATTATTTTATTTGTCAAATAAACAGTACTAACGGAATGTTTACAGAAAGTAGACAATACGGCGTAGTATTTTTTATATCTGTGCTGAAGAGCCTCCATTTTAATTACTCTTAAAATGTCACTAGTAGTCGTATGTGATTACACAGTAATCTACTCGTACCTCTGAACCATGTTTTAGCGTTGTTTTAAGATGATTGTTATAACGGTCCCTAGTAGTTATTTATAATAATCAAGGATTAATCCCTAAGGCGCTGTCCTATTGCCATCGCTCACGAGCGAGTACGATGCTGCGATGCGATGTCATAGTGCAACGTCATGCGTCACGCATAGTACGTACGAGCGATGGCAATAGGACAGCGCCTAACTCATTATTTTTTTTTGATTAAATAAGCCAATCTCTGAATTTACCTACACCTCGTATAAAAGCTCTCTATAATTTCAGGCAAATATTTTAAATTATACTAAAAAATAATAACTGAAATTAAATAGCATTTTGTTTTGTATAATGGAAATTGTTATTCGGAAGTAGGGAACAAATGTTATAGCTATTATAAATGTAGGTACCTTTCCTTTTAAGTATGTATCTATCCCTTTTTAAGCGTCAGTCGCTGATTTTTAATTATATTTTCAACTAAGTACATGGGAATCCAAAACGTTCTATAAAAATATGATTCAAAATATTTTATTAGAAAATAATATATATATATATATATATAATTTAAAAGCGCATCAAGCGTTAGATACTTATTATAAGTAGATAAATAAAATAATTTATCTGTTTTTCTCCTCAAAGGAGTCAGAGGAATAGTGTTTCAAATGAGCAAAACTCTGCAAGGGAAATAAAATAAAAATAAAACAGAACAAAATATGTTAACAAACATTTAATTTTGTATTCTTTATCAATATATTATTTTTAATATCTATAATTTAACTACGTAGTAACATCGTCGTTACTTCTATGATTTGACCTTGAAACTAATCCAGATGGAATAAGTCTTAAACACAAACAGCAAATATAATTTCTACAATTAATTAATTACATTCTATCTTACTACAAACGTCTAAGTCCCCTAGAACAATATGATTTCTTTTGTATTGCACATTTCACTTATTCAAAGAAAGTATTTTCCAACAGTAGACGATATCAACACCCAAAGAAGTTGTACTCAAACATGCAGGTACAACCTACATTATTTTATAAACTTTGAATTCAATATTTTCATCTATAATATGTCTACAGCATAAAACATGAACCATCAAAACCGATCACTACGAGACAAAATTATTAGGAACATAATAAAATTATTATAATAACAATAATTACAGTCTTAAAATTATATTTAAATATATTATTTTACAATATATTACAAATGACGATAGCCCGCAAGCCACGGAGTCGGCACAACCGCAAATAAACAGTGATATTTTTCTAGCCCGAAGAATTGACTTCAGTTCATGTAAATCACTCGAGCAATAAATGTCCTATGTTATAATGCACCAGTACGACGACAGCGGAGCAGCAGACTTCTTGAAGTCAGCATTTTTTCTTTTCTAATCGATGGTACCGATCGCGCGATTATCACTAACTTTATCTCCTATAAATGAATTATTGTTCTATCGTATTTATACTATGTCACTGCGTGCGAGATCTCTTGAAGTGTTTAGTCGATTAGTCACTAAGTGGGGCTGTGGGGCGGGTGCGGCGTGTGCGAGGGGTGCGGCGGTAGAGGATGAGGACTGGCGTCGCGCAGGGAGTCAGGTGACGAGCCCGGAGACGCTCTTCTGGGAGGATACGGCGAAAACCGGTGTTGAGATAACGAAGACGCCGGAACTCCACCAGGGTAAACCGGCCGAGGCAGCTGCAACCCGGATCCAGATGCCAGATGTTGTTGAGCCAGCAGTTGCGGCGCTAAACATGCCCATTGTCCCCAAAGTGCCGCTGCGGGAACTCCATACAGCGGATACGCTGCTCGTAGAAACAGTTGCGAGCGAGCTGCTAAAATAGCTTTCTCTTCCAAAGTCAAATTGTTGTTGTGCTGATCCAGATCGAAAGGTCGCAGTGGTGACCGTAGATAGTGCTGCTCCGCCAACATCGATTCCATCGTCTCCCTGAAAAGATAAAAAAATTAAATAAGTTACATTGCCACTCAAATTCAAATTTCAAAATAATAAATGTGTTATAATCTACCTAGAATGGGCAACGCTGAAGCGCGCATCTTCGGGGAAGACTGATGTTCTTTCGTGCTCGCCCGTGATATAGAATCTCAACAAACAAAGAAATGCAAAATAAAACATTTGAGTTGCCAAACACACGGACAATGCCGATGATCGATAGCGTGCGCTAATGATCTCGGTAATGGGATATAAAAAAAATGTGGACTAAGTGTTTTGAGATTTAAGAAATGGCTGAGAAAGTTGCAAATGACGAGGAAAAACCTTAATACCTGAGCATAGGTACAAACATCTTGGTTCACCTGGCTATAAAGCAGTGGATAGATTTATACCTAATTGAGCACACTTAAGCATCAATCAGCGTCGCTCGCGTTTGTTTCTGAGAGCGTGTCCAATGCACGATTAGAGAACGCAGATAGCAAATTCTGTCAAAGCCGTAATGAGGCCTAATGAATGCCCATGTTTGCAATGATACATCGCATTCGTTCTAATGGATGTTTATATTATCAAGTTAATACGCGTTTATAATTCAAATGTATCGACATGGCCATAATCTATAAATCTCTCCAAACTTTTACTAACACTTTCGTTAAATTTGAAAGTTCTCAATACATATAAAAAAGTTAGTACAGAAAATAAGAAAACACATACCTCTCAAACTCAGTGAGACGTGAAGAATCCCGGAATCCCTTGGCGAATGGATTACTGTCGATTTTGAGTTTTGTGATCTGAAACAAACGATATATCAAACGTTATTGGTTTCACTGACTTTAGTGACACAACGAATTGAATAAGATTTTTAAACTCAGCGTACAAAAACTCGAATGAATAAATATAAAACCTAATATAATTCTTATAGGTGTGACAAAGTAAGATATGGAAATTTTATGCACCTATTCAAATTCAATGCAGAATCCTTAGAATGCATTCAGAATTAAGTCGATGGACCCATAAAGTGCATGTTTGATTTAAACGCGGATCGAGGTGTTAAAAAATGTGTTTGGCAGCGGAGGCAAGTCGGTGAGAAATCGGCGCCGCGTGGGGCGCCCCCGCTGAGGCTGTGCACAATTTGCGGATAATATTTACGACAAATCTGCCACAAAACCAGTTACAATTAAAAGGACGCCTGCTCACCTAATAAACAATTCTAATAATATGTGGATTCGGCTAATGTCGTCACATGCTTAATTTGGCACTCGGAAACAAACGGTGAAAATATAATTGGAAAAAAAAGCCAACTGGGAATCTATCTGTAACTGTTGCTGCAGATGTTGTTGAAAGACAGGTTGATGAAAATAACAAACCTTGTCACATGGCTCTGGCCCGGAGCAGAGAGCAATAGACAAGTTTATTTTGGACTATATTTAAGTCAATACAAGATCTATAATAGTTTCGAATGTTTAAAAAGGGACTATGAAAACTTTATAATTAAACCATCAATCGATCAATTAGATGTGTCCGCTGAAAATATGAGTACACATCAAACAGTGCATCAGACGACATTATCTGTACAAAATGAGCAGCTCAATCGCATCCGTCTGCATATTTGGCGAGTGTAAACTAGGCATTAGAGCGGATTGCAATAAACAAGTCATCGAGCAGGTCTCGCACGCGTGTCAATCTTTCAGCGGAGCGCGCGGCGGCACTCCGCGACGGTAATTATCTGCCGATTGAGCACTCTCCGCTCATCTGCCTCACCTGACACACCTACCTACGCTCACATAATTGCAGGTATTTTGACAACTTCGCACTAGCCCAGTCATTTGGGACGATGACCCGACGAATGAAGTCGGATACCACGCTAATGATTTCTCACTACGCATCACTCGCGGCAATTCCTAGACGCAAATTGTCTCGTGTTTATGACTGAAATATTACGACACTAAAGCTGAAACTATTAGTTCTGTATTTTTCCCGCAAAAATATTTATGTGCGCGTTTGATGTGCATGGCACAGGAACGCGTTAATCTACTAAATGTCTTGATAAACTTCTCCGGCAGTATCGTAGAGGATCAAAGAAAAGAAGTAATAAACTGTAGGAAATATTGAACGGGCGCTCACAATTCCGAATAACAGTGAAATGTTTCCATCGTATTGTCGTATAGTTGACATTTACGAAAATAGATGCATCTTACAATGATCCAAGTAATAGTTTTCCGTTGCGGCAAATATTAAAGCGTCAGTTTTAAATCATTGAAACATTTCAGAGAATTGTAAACATCTCTAGAGTCACCTAATTGTATGGAGCGCGTCCGATGTTGTTTACCGCGAATACAATTTCCGAGATGTAAAAGACGGTATAATTTTTAGACGGGGATGACAATGAGTTCGCAAAGTTGACTGGGAGTGGGCACGGAGTCCGAGCGGAGGTGACGTGGGATCGCCTCCCCTGGCTGGTATGTCGAGGGTCAGCTACTTACGATTGCACACCCACCTGGCGCGCTATTGACTACAATGGGCTCGATGCGCCCGTGCTCACCGTAATGAGTGCGACCACAATGCTACTAACTGACAATATTGACATTATACATTATGTATACGCGGCCCCTGCAATTGTTTCCTATACAACCGATGTACGAGTACATTCATTTGGTGGAACTGTGCACATAGATCTCCACGACCGACACCCCAAATGCAAAGTAAGTACACTTAAAAAGAAAAATTACATCGGAATAATAAATGGACCGCGTTCTCGCTACCGACGTTTATTAGATTTAGTACAAACATAAGGACGAGGCGTGTCAAAACAACCTAATTTAAGTATCAACAAACGTTCGCCTTGGGCGGCGGCCCGCTCCCGCTCACTGACAACATTAAAGGCGCCTTAATGACATTATTCCCGGGCGGGAAACAAAAAAACCGTACAAAAAGGCGTCAAGGAGAAAGGAACGAGCGTTGCGCCGGCGCAGCTCACCGGCTTCGCAATATGCTCTGATTATTTAGGGTGGTGATGTATTGTTTATGGAAGTCAGAGACGCGACTATCTCCCCTTAAGCATTCATTAAAATTTTACACATGACACATGCACCTCTTGTAGTGTTAAGTTTAAAACAAAAATCTTGATCTTGTTTGGTATCTGGTTCATTATTAGTCGGCAACGCATCGGTGATTTCTTAGGTGTTTCTGTCACCAACGTGCGACAGTGGCAACTTATTATCAATGGATCGTCGGCTTTTGACATAAAAAACTATCATTTTTACTATCAACTCAATTCAAAGTAAAAATAAAACGACGTCATAATTTATATTCCGCCAAAACGATCTCCATAACATTCGCTAGACGGACTAAATCATCAAAATATTAATCAGTTGCGTCTATAAACACATGAGAAGACATAATGGAGTATCGTGTGTCGTGTAAACGTGTAACGGCGACGGGACACGACAGGGACACGTTGAAGAATAAATAAATGTCACGTTAGCCGCGCTGCGCTACATAGCTCATTGATTGACGCAGGGCCGTGACGAGCGACGCTACACAAATAAATTTATCAATATGCAAGCTGGATTTGTGACTTTACTACACTTTTTAGAATATTTTCTGACGCATTCTCTAAACGGAAATTATAGGTGCAGTGGAGATGAGACATTACTTAATCAAGTAGGTAGTTCAACTTTTATGAGATTGAGTTCTATGACTCGATTCAAAGGGCTGTAACAATTCATTGTAATGTTGATGTCAAAATTGCTGTAAGTAAAAATTAAGACTAATGTAATAAATAGATTTAGTTAAAAAAACTGAGTTCGTTGAAATTTAATTATAACATCCAATAGAATTCCTACATGCACGTACAATTATAAATAATGAAAGTCATAACAAAACTATTAAATAAGATTAATTTATAATTTTCCGTAATTATTACCCATCACTAATTTTAGTTACACTCCTCAAAAACTACAGTTCACAAGCTTCCCGAAAGTTAGTCATATTTTTCTTCACTAATATTAATAAATGTGCTTAGGGTACATTACAGATATTCTAGGGTGTGCATGTTTATTATCATTAATTCTATATTCTGTCATACTCTACTACACTGCGAGATTAGCAAAACTATGGCCAAATCAAGGATAAAATCATCACTGAAGTCAAAAACTTTAAAACTTTATGGCTTTAATAACAAGATATCGAATAACATCAGTATTTATATTATTATATCACAAACAAGTCTACAGTCCTTCCTCTTCATTCAACAGTTCGATCAGTTCCAAACTTTCCCTAATCGTGCCGATGGAGAATATGAATGAAATCGTATACAGATTGTACAGGTTCTCGGCTACCTCTGCTGCAATCTGTATAACGATACTGCCCATCCACATTTATAACATTACCGGTATCAAGTTTGCTTTTTTATCTTCAAGACTCCTCCTTATGTATCGGACATGAATGAACGTTGTCAACCGTATTATTCTTATTGATTTCTATATTGATCTCTATATTTCTATATTAGTTTGTTATTGCCTCAGAAGTTTCTGCACTGAGTCTCGCTAGCAGGTCTCTCAAAGGTCCCACAGTAAGTATCAAATCCAGTTTGCACTCATGTCCGTAATTTTGGCTGAAAATTCTTAAAATTAACGAATAGGCAATCTGCCACATTTTATCGGAAAATAAATCCAAAAATCATTTAGTTTTTGTTGCGACGAATATGACAAGGCGTACTGACACATGATAATTTTGAAAGAATGTTGCCTACTCGATTTGATAAAATAAATAATGACTGATTTAAAAATATAGTTTTCCATACATTTAATAAAAGAGAGAGAAATAGGCAAGTTCGCAAGTTTGATAAATTAGCAATTTTAAAAACCAGTTTAGTCTGGGAAAATGTCTTAAGTTTTGTCGTCGGAATAATTAAAAACTTAGAGCGAGTATAATAAAGCGTAGTACTTCTACAGTGGCTGGGTGCGCAGACGCAATAAATTCAGGCGGCCGCACACGACGGCTCTGCGTGACGTCACAGCTCGCGTGATCGATGGCGGAGAGAAAGAGATCACGCTACCCCTCGCACCAGGCCCGCCAGGGGGCAGAGCGGGATGCACGACCAATAAATAATTTAATGTTAAATTATTTTAAATCCTCTCATAAGCAAGTACGTTGACTTCTTGTATTTTTGAGTTATGTCCTCTTCGTGTTATCGCACGTATGATTTGTTGAAAAATGAACGGATGATGCGACACTCTTGCTGTTACTAATCTTTGGAACTATCTTTTAGGAGATTGATTTGCATGTATTCTAGCAAACTTCAGTGATTTTTTAAACAGATAAATAAAAGTAGTTTTTTTAAATAGATAAATAAGTAGTTATTGAAACTATCGACTGAATTTTGGCAGTTATTGTTAATACTAAAGGGTTAACAGTGGAACCGATCCGTTGACAAATATAAAAGGATCATATTCATATGAATGCATCGTTTATTTGAAGAGAAAAAGAAGAGCTAAGGGAGGCAGGCGAGCGGCGCGGGAGGAACGCGTGACACCTGACCGCAGCCATTTTGGCCCGTGAAATATGTTTATTTGTCATGGCTGTTCTTTGTTATTGAAATTGTGTTTGCCTTTACTCCTTCTTTATATTGTTCGATTATGTCGGAGTAGAACTCGTTTGTGGCTCAATGTGAGAATAGACTCGCATTGGAGATTTTATAATATTGATTGTTGATACTGAGAAATGAGAAATAAATTTCAATTAGGCAGCTATTGAGCGTGTTTACGCATCTACGTTCGGTGGTCTGACGCAGTTATTTCCGTGATTATCTCCTCAAACGGTGCTGGTGCGATGGCATGACTAACGAAAATACTGGCACGATTTCTCTAATCGTTTCATTCTGTTTGAAACGTTCTTGTATGAATTAAGTTTATTTACTTGTGGATTACGCACTTACGTCAAGACTCGAAGAGGTTATAAATAATACCTTAATGAAGTGAACAGGAAGTATTAGCTAATACTTATTACATCGGATTTATGTAATTCCATTTTTAGTACATAAAAATATACTTTGTAATAAAGTATGTATATAAATAATAAATATACCTACCGAAATGCATAGTTACCTAGACATATATTTCTACAATATACGGCAGGTTGCCATCCACGAGATATTTTCGTCTCGACGGAGCAATCAATCACAACAAATTCACAAGTCATCGGCTATTAAAAAACGCATTGTGTGCATTCAGAATGCGTAAACTCTAACAAACATTGTCACCTCGCAGCGAGTCGAATTCCAGACAAAGGATTGTTCACAAAACGAACGGCACGACATCGCGTGGTGGGTGTAAAATTCGAATATCGAAGCAGGTTCGGAGCTTTCCCGGGAAACCGTCCCGCGGCGCGCCAGGCGACGGTAAGTCTCATGGTGTTACCCGCACAAAAAACACTATTCACATTTTTTTCTCCACGATTTTATCTGGCCTCATATCAGCATCACGGTGTGATAAAGCACCAATAATGATGTTTCATTTTGAATCGATTTAACAAGCATCGGACGTGTAAAATGAATGGAGGGTAGGCGACATTTTATTTGCTTTTTAATGATAAGTTTGTTTTAACGGTCGCAAGGGTAATGTGGACCCGGTTGAACGAAATTAAATTTTAAAGCGCATTAGATATCGAGATGCATGGGCGCGCAGGTGCAAACATGCTAAGTGTGTTCTTATTGTTGTAAGGGATGGGTTATCTGTGACACTATCTCCGGCGTTCGACAAATGTTTTAGCTGTCAGAATTGTGACGTCAGCCAAATCGGGCCGAGCGCTGGGCCTGCGCCGTCTCGTGTCGCGATCAGAGAGATATCGCGTTCTTTACATTTTAAGGTAGTTAACTGAAGCATTTTAAAATTTATATACCGTCACATTTCTTTTTACGGACATATAATCTTGCATGTCAAATGACATGAATTGACAATGAATGATAAGCCGTGAAATTGACGTGGCAACACTGGCAACTTACAGTAACATGGGACAGTAATTCCAGATTCCGAATTACCCATCAGTTGAAAACATTAAATCAATTGCATGTCTCATTAGATTTGTGAAGTTTATTTCAATAGTTTACAAAGTTTTTCTTTATAAAAATAGAAGATGCACCGACCGAATTAATTACGGGATATACCTACTTAATGCACCGATGCAACGATCGCAAACCGACTAGTAGGTAAGCTACTTACTTCAAAATTAATTAAAACCAATTTGGTAAAAAGGTGTTGTTACTGCTGAAATATTCATGAAACTCCTGATATAAGCATATACAAGAAACTTAAGAATGAAAAGTTCAACAAAGCTTACACATCTTAGACTTCACGTTTTATACAGGTAGCGCCATCTCTTGTAACATTTCTGAACGTCACTAATTGGACTGTATTGTACAAATAAACTATTTAAAAACGGTTTCCTTAATCTTAAATGGTTGGTTAATACGCTACGGCTCTCTATCATCGGTTGTAGTAAGTGCATTATCTACGCGTAAGTAATAAATCTCCTGGGTCGTTAGAATCAATAGATATCAATAGTAAGGCTCAGGGGGCTAATGCACGGCTGTCCTCGCAGCCTAATATACTGCGCAATTGTATTAGAAATGAAGCTATTATTGGACCTCTAAACCTAACTTTACCCATTTAGAAATAGAATGGAATTCGTGAATTTTGTAATACAGATTACGTTTTATCAAAGTATTTATAAGGTTCTTCTATGATTATTTAAACGATACGTATTATGGGGAATTTATTACTGAATTTGAAATGATCTATAAAATAATTGCTGAAGGAATAGATTTTTGTTTCGATATACATTTATTATGTATCAATAGAAGAAATTTACGATCAACACATATCTACCTTAGCACTAATCAATCCCGTAGCGCCAAACGATTATTTATTAATACCACTAAAAAAAGAAATACTACACTCGTATACTACAACCCAAACAGACAATTAGCAGGCGACCGGGAATGAAGATTTATGTTCCGCGTTGTCGATATAAAGTAACGTTTCCTTTATGAACCTCAAAACGTCCTAATTACCGCGCGGAGAAACAAAATGAGGAGCCGTGGCGCCCGAACGCGCGTGTGACATAGAATTAATTGGCCGTGGCGACAAGCACGGGCGAGCGCGGGTGGCCTGAGCGGGGCGCGGGGGGCACGCAGGAAGAAAAACGAAGAATCTCTAACTGTACAAACTCCATATGACTAGATAAAGAAATAATTTTGTAAATTCTACTTGTACTACATAAGATTAGGATGGGACTATTTTTAGGAAATCAAAAATAGTGTAGTAGGAAACCGGAAATCAGAAGTAGGATGTAGTTAAGAAGCCATTAACTCAGGTACAGAAAAGACAGTTTTGTACTTATTGTTTCATATGAATTTGCATTTAAGTTTAGGCTAGATAAAATATAACTTACATAATTTAGCCACTCTGTCAATCTATGTATTAGTGGTTGACATTGTTGAAATAAAATCATAATTATTATAAAGCAATTGAATAGAAAATAATAAATAAAGACTAAATTCACCGTTCAGTTCAAATGAAAAGTACTAGATGGTGCATCAAGTGTCCAAACACGACGAGAAAGGATGAAACTAGAGCCAAGAGAAGGCTAAACGCTCGTGTGAGAGAGAATTAATTGCTCGTAGCACACCGTGGACGAGCGCACGCAGAATCAACGGAGCGGGCTACAGCAGATAGACTCAGGCCAGCATGTTCCTAACTTTATGAACCCCAAAAACTGCTACTAGAGAGGATAAAACTGGAACCGGCGAGCGGCTAAATCTAAAAGCACACTTTGTTGCTACACACGCCTAACAACTTGTACGAGCTACTGCGAATCGTGTGATAGAAGATTAGAACATTTCTAGGTTTTTATAAGGGGAAGTGCTTAATGTTACGGCTAATCGATATTGTTGCTTTACGACTTTAAATTGCAAGTTTCAGCTTCATTTGTCCTGTTTTTACGAGTTAACTAAGTTTGAGTAACAATGTAACGTCGAAGACAATAGTCGGGCATAGGTTTTATATTTAGCCCGGGTGAAAACTTAACTCGTCACCGTCGCGCACGCGTCATCCGCGCCGTCCGCTGTCCGTCCGTCGTCAGCGGTGCCCGCGTGTGGCCGCTCGATAGAGAAAAAATTATGTGCTACCTCCCTTTGTTCACACTGGACATACCTTTCGACGAGATGCAATTAGTGGCACAGAAATAGAACCCGTCGATAGTCAGTCGACAACACGGTGCGATTTCAAACGCTTGGTCTTCTGATCTATTTTAGAAATCAAATGATACAAGCGAGAATAGGACGATTGGTGCCAATAAAACGTCGCGTACGTTGTTACGACTTATTTATGTGCATATCGATAGTGTGTAGAATGTCAATCGTTTGAAATTCGCAATACTCACCAACTGATTCTGGTATGCCGTGACAGCCGTGAACACGCACTCCGGGAAAATGAACGTCTTGAACTCCTCCTGCTCCAGGTCGGTGATGGGGGCGTTGATGGCGCCTTCCCGGCGCAGCACCAGGTGTATGCGTGGTTGATATTTGTGCATCGAATTCAACACCAACTAGAGAAGAAGAAAGATTAAGGTTTATAAGTTAGGTACCTAAAAGAGACATCGTATACAAAGTTAAATGATTTGAACGTGAAAATTTAATGATTATTTGAAATGACTTCTGTCCTACAAAATTCTTCCAGTAGGTAAAATGAATATTAGTTGGTTGTTGGTTGCCCAATCGAATTAAAATATCACCTGTCCATTTTTGTCCATCTCGTTGTTGGTGAGCTTGACCTTCTCGAAGGAGACGACCTGCTTGCGCAGCTGGTCGCCGGCGAAGGGCGAGTCGGGGTGCGGGTAGAGGCGCGCGGGCGCGGGCGGGTCCGCCTTGCCGGCCACCAGCCACGAGGAGCGGTGGTACGCGTAGCGGTAGCGCTTGCCGTCCACCGGCACCACGTCCAGCAGCACGGCGTAGCGCGCCTCCGCGCGGCAGCCCGCGAACGACACGCGCACCGTCGGGAACATCCGCCTGCGACAATATCACGTCTTCTCTCAGTATAC
>DWKA01001438.1:0-12421 GCA_018249155.1 Panoquina ocola ocola | reverse complement strand
GAACCTATGAGTACCTAATGATATCCCGTTCGAATTTAAACGATTACAGTTACACACGCTAAACAAAAGTAAAGCAGAAAAAAATATACCTAATTAATAATAATACTTCTTAACGCGAGCGAAGCTGCGGGCAAAAGCTAGTTAAAACATAAGGTGAAACGAGACGCCGCTAATAACTTATGAAATTCGGAATTCCCTCCATAGATGATTCAAATATGGCAGATGCGATTGTTTTAGTGCTGTCGGTATTTTCCATGTAGTATCATAACTTTATGGCCTTCCAATAAATTTTTGGCTCACATATCCTTTTTTGTGGTGAAGCGTGGTCGTTTTTTTTAATCAATTTGCAAGTCAATAGTCATAATCTACAAATTATGTTACTATGATAGTAAATTAGTAACTCTGGTTTGACTTCATATCGTAGAAAAGTGAGGTAATAAATGTCGCTAATTGGATATTTGGCTACTTAGTGTTTACCACAATATCATTCAACAGATGACACCGAAGTACATCACGAGATTTAAAAAAAATACATGCAGTTGTTTTTTTAATGATATATTTCGTTATCGCAACAGTTTAAACTGCAATTTTTAGTTTTATTAAAATTTCGTCGCAGCGGTCATGTAAAGCTAAGTAAGCGGACAATTTACATACATATATACATACATACATGTCTGTAGTTACTTCTTAACTTGTAATGTATTGCTGAGGATCCAATTAATGTCCATGAGAGTCAGTGAGCATTTATTATCACGAAGTTTATCTGCTTGTTAACGTATTAACATAGAAGGATGATGGTACAGGAAAAATATTAATGAACTTTAATTCCGCTTCGTTTTTATTAAACGTGTGCCTAAATATAATGATAATACACATACTGTGTGATGTACAACATCACACCTACTCATAATTCACTTAATTTTGTTTTTGACGATTTATGTCTGTAATTTTGTAACATACGATAAACTTTCCAACACGTTTCCACTTGTTATCTAAACTAATATGTATGTTAAAGAGCTAATTTGTGAGTCTGTATTTACAATATAGTCTTTGATTCTGACGATGTGGAACAACAACTGATCACTAAGTTACATAGTATATTATGCAATCAACATAGAATAGCACAGGAACTAGTAAGTTTTATCCACTTAATCCGAGACGTTTTAACTCGTCGCTAAAAGACTCCATTTAAAATATTTTTAATAGCCGAAGCTACAACAATGGTAATAATTTGTGTTTATGCTGTGGCGTGGAGCGTAAAATCGTTGGGAGAGTTATTTAACCACAACATTGTAATAGCCACAAAATTCATAAAAAAGCCGATGTGTTCATCAACATTTATAGAAACAAACGCGCTGCGAATTAAAAGAATAATAATGAGGAGCAACAAAGAAAACGATTTAATTTTGCTCAGGCGATAGGTTTTTAAGAGTTGGTATACAAAATTAAATGTTATGTAAATTCTTTAAGGTAGAGAAGGTAAGGTAGAGTATTAGCATACTCTTAACCGTGATCAGTACGTTGTAAAATAAATTCTCATATAATTATTATAATTGGATTAAAATGTTAAAACTGACCTCTGTTTTCAACTGTTTTCGGTATAAGGTATCCGTTGAATTCATAAAAAAAATTAAACTAGATGCTGAAACCTCAAAGAAACATATAAAGGCTTTGTACATGAGTTGCTTATAGGGTGTAGAATCATGAAAATTCTTTTAAATGGGTAGTAGTTTATATGAGTATAAAAAAATAATATGCTCACGGATAAGTTGCGTACACCGGATTATTCAATCGATCAATAATTAATAATAATCTCAATCATCATCACAATCCATAATTATTATCCCACGGTAGGATTAAGGCCACTGCCATTAACATTACCTCACATTTGATGACACTAGGGAGTACCTAATTTCAGGCATGTAGGTATATTTTTAAGCCAAAGCAATGTGTTATTTTTTTACTACGTTGCAAGATTTGACTCAAATAAAAATACTAACAAACTAATGTCTCTTTGTAGTAACATTTTTACGGATGAATGATTTCTAAAATCGAATGAATAGTTTCGAAGATTCCATTTTTCGTAATATAAACATAACCTTTTAATATGAAGAGCTTCAAATACGCTACATAATAGATTTTCCACCAGGAATTTAAGTGGTTTTTCTGTAAAAATCAAAGTGAAAGAATGACCAAAAAAAATTTGTACCTATGTAAGTGTAAGCTATGAAAATGAGTATAATTTCCCCTCGACATTGTCCCTCTTTGTGGATTCACCGTATTGGCATTCAGACAACGCTGACATAATATAACGAGATTAGCTTACGTCCTGTCTATTGTTCGCATTGGTATTTAGCAATCATCTATAAAAAGATGACTATTTTGTACGCAGTCACGACCTCTCGGGCTGCTAATTAAGGTGGTATTTGTCAAGAGCAAATAGCTCAAGTTATTGTTTTGTAATGGAATAATGGTTTTCCGTGTACTGGCGTATAACAGGATCTCCAATGACGTAGAATTTTTAGTTTGATTAACATAGACCTGAAGACAAGTGCAGTTGTTGCTTTTCTCGATGCACTTTAATACCAGTGCTGTTAATTCATTTTCCTCGGAGCATAATTATATAGTGTTACGTTAAAAAAAACTGTGTTTAATTATAATTAATAATAAGCCAGACATGGAAGTATTTTTCGGGCAATGCCCGCCCTGGACTTGCGTGATGCATTTACCAATAGGTATAAAAATAAATAAATAAATTTTATTTCACTTGTCATTTTGAAATCATGTTTATCTTTATCAAGTACTTTATATAGTTGTCTATATGCACATATATAATTTAATAGAATGCAAATATAAATTAAGCTGCATGAAGTACATGTTTGGACACATAAGCCATATAATATTAAAAAAAGGAATACAATTATGTATGTACATGAAGTAGCAGGAATGTTTCACAAAATCGTAGGCAATCGTAGCCGCGTAGACACTCTGTAGACATTTTGATAACATGTATGTGAAGGTCATAAGTTGCAACAAAATTACAGAACAAATGATAAACGATATTACCTATTAATAGTTTGCTTTGATTTCTGTGAAGATAGAGTTGATACTTCAATTAAATTTCGGCAAATGTTGCAAAAGTTTGCGCTATCATTTTATACATCACACGGTTGACGATAATACGATTTTAAGAACACAACCATCCCGAGACACTTTACTATGATTATAGATAAGAAATAGCATAAAATCCTTTGTGTTGTTGAACTTTGAACATTTAATTGACGTTTTTAGTTGTGGTGGCTGTGTTTTGAGCGTAACTATATTTCTGTAGATACATTGAAGTATTTGCATTTATATATAGAGACATTTTCTGTGTTTATAATTTTTAGTGCATCTTTTATTTATTAAGATAAATTAAGACAAAAAGCGTCATTCAAGTCTCGTCACAAATATTTACTTATTTAGAATTTGGATTTTTTTTCTGCGGTAGTTGTTGAACAACGATAAATCTTTCTCTCTATTAACAAACATAATGTAAAATTACATTTAACAACGATAAAAAAAATACTAGATATTTTTTGCACAGTGTTAACATAGTAACAGCTATTATGTAAAACATATACCGAAACTAACTCTATAATAGGTGTAACATTGATATTATTTCATTACACATTCTCATTATTGCTTATTACGTAATGAAGTATTGTCGTAGATAAAAAACTCAACGAACATTTTATAATGGTACCTAGGTATATTATAAAAAAACTCATAAAACGTAATTGCTGTAACAAATAGTGCATTGTACTCATTAGCTTTTTTCATTTACGTTTTTATATAATAGTATCTAAGATATATGTGCAAAAATAGTAATTAATATAACGTATATATTTTGGGGGTCGATCCGCAGATTACTGACATCGTTGCTTGGAAAGTGGCAAATGAGATTCCGTGATAAATTCCATTAACACGAATGTCCTCATTGTCGTATATTTACTAAAAGCCTAAAACGATTTACCGTAAAGATGAATCACTTTGTCAAAATATTAACATACCAACGATCTGAGAATGTAGAGACGGTCACTGAGCAGAAAATTTACTTGGAAAGCGCTTATTTCATTATTTAAATAGATTTCATTCGCCGCGGACGTAAACCTTGCAATTTAGTTTTACAATTAGACATGCTCTTTAGTTTTTATTTTTAATAAATTTGCAAATTTCTATGAGTATAAGCTTTCGATGTTTCTGTCGGCAGAAAATACGGAAAATGAAAAGTTTGAATTCTGTAATAGCGCATTACGGTTCGCACGCGTCTAGTTCAGTTTATAATTAAGAAGCATAGCCTGCAAATAGGTAGTGTGAAGGATATTTTAATAGATTGGGCGTTTTTCTTTTCATACAGTAACATGTTCTAATTTTAGCAGTGAGTGCAAACAATTGTAGTGAATGTCTCATATAAAATATTAGAGCGTGTGTACTTCCGTTTCTTAAATGTCATTTATCGTAGGTACTGTAATATATAAACAGCGTATATAAACGAACTTAGTGCAGTGTGATAATGTGATATGAACCTCGGTGCACTTTCAGTGACAGATAAATAAATAGGTACAAGCAGTGCCTTGTGAGATTGTGTTGAAGTGTCGTAACGGTTATTTAAATCAAGATGGGCTCGAGATACGAGCCGCCCAAGCAGGTCTGCAGATCACTATTCAATCAATATGGTAATCATCTTTGTTTTAGTGCTTAGGATTTTTTAAAGGACTGGTTTAATATTGTTTATTGTGTTGAATTATATTAGATACGTTATAAAATTCCGTGCTTTACTGCTGTTACATTTGACACAGGCAACTAAAGCAGCCACGTTTTATTTTAATTGCTTTATTAAGACACGGAATTAATTTCAATCTCATCTAAATAATTTAATTATATAATTTTATACTTAGATTAATTCACTATATTTTTAATACAAATAATTATTTGTTTATTTGTATCTAATATTGATAGATTTTATTTCTATTAATATCCAATCCAGCAGTGCACTTATACCTACCTTAAAAATTACCACAATAGTTAATTCTAAATTATTCAAATAAATCACGAAGTTGGATGCTAATTGAGTATATACGAGTAATATTATGATTTATATGTTTACGAACTCGCGAAGATAACCACATCGTTGTTATAATGAAAGTCATAAATATGAAATTAATGTACAGTGAGATGAAAATTAAATGCAAATCGTAATTGTTCACGTTTCAGATCCGCAATTGTTGGACGTATTCAAGGCAGAGATGGCGTATGGGGTGGAGAGGTTTTTCCTGTTGTCATATTGCCTCGCGTGTTGTTGGCCAACATTCAATGCCAAGAACAACCTGCGGGTGGTGAGGCAATGGTCAGAGCTGGAGTACGAGTTCCCCAGTGAAGAAGCACGGTTGCAAGCAATGGCTACAAATGCGTATGTCCCAGGCAGTGCGGTTCCTATTGACATGGACGTGGATCACAGACAGGGTTAGTTCTCAAAATTATGTTACAAGTTTCGCATATTTTATACATCAAATCAACACTAAGTATATCCTGGTTTCGTGGACGTAGGAACCTTACAGTTATGTCTCGAAACTTCTATTACGCATTTCATTTAAAACAACAACCTATTTATGTAAGCAAGATTTGTTCATAATATTACATAAACACTTATAATTAATTATTTCCACGAGTTCTCTTCATAGTATCTGCAGTAAAATAATCACTAACAATATTTACAACATCGGTACATAAAATTACATAAATTTCCACCGAGTGTTATCGTTTTATGTTGTTCCATCGAGATCAAACTAAGCGCGAAAAAAGTAACGATTTATTTTTACTCACTTCAGTATTATTTAAACACAAATACATCACATAATTATAAAATTCAGCAACTTGTATTTTCTCGACAACTTTAAATTAATTGTCTACCGTAAACACGACTCCGGGGCTATTAAGTATTGACAATAGGAAAATAAACAACCGAATACAAGGTAATTCTTTGACTGTTGGAAAAGAAATGTTAAAAAGAAAAGTGAGATCTTAAACATTGAATCTGTTTCACCACAGCGCTTTTTGCCATTAAGAATGCTCTCGAAAGCAAAACATCAATTATACTATGGAAATCTTTGTTGCGGCGAACGCTAATTATTCTTCAATATTATACCTGCTAATAGATATTAAATATAAAATTATTTTTACATGTCAGAATATTAAATAAATACTAGGTAAATATACGTATTGATAAAAACTTAATTTAAGTGAACGGACATTTAAATTATAAAAAAAAACGTGTCAGTCAGTTGTAAGTACACGGTAACATACACGATACGATCCGTCGTTAACGATCGATCATTTACTTCTTTGAAGCTGAAGGATAAGGGCGTGTTCAAATAACATACGTGCCCCATAAAATGGAAAATGAACTTCTTTTCCTCACCTATGTGAAAACATGTTTTTTTTTAATTTTTCACATTAATTTTGAAGTTATGTGAAAAAAGTGTAAAATACAAAAATTATAGATTTTTTTATTACCTACAACTTTGCGATTTGACTTTTTTCGATAGGACTTTTAGTTTTGCCAGAAATCAAGAAAAACCGTTTTTACCCTTAAAACCTCACCCCCATCCGCTTCCCGACCTCAGATCGCCCGTAAATTATTTTTCCTTTCATTTTTATAATATTTCTCTCCTTTTGTAATGGGTTTCATCCTACTATAATTTATTTTCACTTTTTATCATTTTTCAAGGCTTCTGCACTGGTCTATTTTGTTTAGACAAAGAAAAACGTAGGCGACGAGTTTGTAAATATGTATGATGTATGATTTCAGGTGACGCCAAATCACGAATATTCGTAACGATTCCTCGTTTCGATGTGGGTCGACCCATGACGTTAGCCACGGTGCAGGACAATGGGCGCCTAGCTGCCTACCCAGACTACTCGTGGCATGTCAACCAAGGCCAAAACTGTGGAGGACTTACATCTGTGTTTAGGACCGCCGTAAGTAATAAGTCAGCATTACAACCCATATCTGTCCCACTGCTGGGCTGGGGTCTCCTCACAGAATGTGAGGGATGCAGGCCATAGTCCACCACGCTGGCTAAGTGGTTATTGGCAGACTTCACACCACTTTGAGAACATTATGGGGAACTCTCAGGTATACAGGTTTCCTCACGATGTTTTCTTTCACCGAAGGAAGTGATAATTAACTGGTAATACGCACATTACTTATAGAAAATCAGTGGTGCGTGCAGGATTTGCACTTACGACCTCCCGTTCGAGAGACCAACGTTCACTAGGCTATCACTGTTTATGTAATAAGTAACCAATAACTTGATTTAAGCAGCAAGTGCTTCCAGACTTAAATATTAAGTATCTAATAAAAAGTACAAAAGACAAATATTGAATATATTGGATCACCGTAGACTTAAGAGGATAAGGTAATGTTCTGAAGTTTTGATGATGAAAGAACTTGACAATATTATGTTAATAGAACGTAATAGGTCAATACTTACTTATTATTGAAATTTTACTTACCATTTTGTAATCGTCACAAACAAAGACGATGCACCTTCTCTTCTAAAACTTGTATGCCAGGTTTTTAAAAACTTACGAAACGATGAAGAATTTTAGATTGAATCTCATCATCATTCTAAGTATTCCGGATTCCATTTTCGGCAAAGGCAGATATTTGATATGTTATTCGTTTGGTTTACATAATATTATGTAAATCCTAGTGGAGGGTTATATATAAAATATATAATTCAATTTCTTTGTCATATATAATTTCAGATAGACAAGTGCCGTCGGTTGTGGGTGATGGATGCGGGTAAAATCGGGGAACGGCAGGTGTGTCCACCGCAGCTGTTAGCGTTTGACCTCAACACCGACCAGCTTGTCTACCGACACGTTGTCAACGAGACCAAGTACATCGCTACATCTCTCTTCATAACGCCGGTAAGTATCATAACTATTGGATCCACGTATGGGCATACCAAAAATGGGCATAGAAGGATAATGTTCCCTTTGGTTATTTTTATGCTTTCAAGCTGCGACATTTACTACGCTCACCCCCATCTCTACATTAAACAAAATCTCCACGCTCAGAAGATCAGAGTCTTATTGTAACCGTCCATGTGGTAAACATAGAATCTATACGATTTTTATTTATGCGAGAAATATAGTCTTCTAATTTAAGGATAAAAAAGAAATTTTAAAAGATAACATTCAAAAGGTAGTTGGGTCGGTTAGCGTTTCATGTTTGCTATTGTATGGTATTCAAATGGACTAGAATATTTAACTTGCTCATCGAAGCACGGAAGTGTTCACGAAATACTGCCACTAGCGATCACCCATGCGATTTCTGAAAGTGGCCCGTGTTGCTTAACTTGGTCTATAAGGGTCAAGACTATGTGACTAAGATTTACTTACATACCAGATCCCAATATATTCTTGTATAAGTAATATCTTGTATTAGTAATATCTTATAATATATGTAGTATCTTTGCATATGGCACCTAATGTGCCTATATCACAGAACAAGAAAAGTTAACATTTTTTTGTATTTTCCAAATGACAACAGACGCTATTGCTATTTTAATAGGTCCTGAAAGATGGCTTACGGCAGCAGAATTTCTAAATAGGATTCACATTACTGTTTTTTTTTACCTGAATAGTGTACCTATATGGTCGTGGAAACAATCACTAGGTCAACTTACCATCAGGCATTTCTATGTGGGAAACATTATGTGCTAATTATGATTATATTAGATGTTGTATGTAGATTTTGAAACTACTCAGCCTAAGCATTAAAAAAATTCTTCCATCGATAAACTAGAATGCTACTAAATGTTATCACTGAATGACAAATAGTTCTAGGTCGGTGCCAACAATGCCATAAAATATAACAATACATATTATTATCTAGAATTGTATCTCCCTCAAAATCATTTTAGGTCTCCAATTTATTTATTAACTAGCTGATCCCACAGACGTTGTTCTGTTGCAACAAGAAATGACAGTGGCGCCATCTGTTGAAAATAGGTCGTAGAAACTCAGAAACCTTCGCGGGCTCATGCACAACAACTTTGCTAAAGATCATCGCATGATCAAATGCATAGTTTACGATTCTATAAATAACACACAGACAAACATTCATTTTTATATATTACAAGAGAAGAGAAGATTTCTGGTGTCAAAGACTTTTCTTATAAATGATTACATGTTACACTATGTTAAAGGTGGTGGACGTCCGCGGATTCGATGACAACGACTGCTCCGACACGTGGGTGTACGTGGCGGACGTGTCGGGCTTCGGGTTGCTGGTGGTGGATGTAGCCACTGACACCTCCTGGAGGGTTACCCACAAGCTTTTCTACCCATACCCATCCGAAGGAACCTTCACTATTGCCGGTATGTTTTTGAAGTAAAACTTCTTTAGCAGCAACGTCAGGAACGTCAGAGTTTTAAATAAAGTAATTGCGACACACGTCGACAGATGTCGTTAGTAGGAGGAAAATACAAATTATTTTGAGTTGAAAAACATATTAGATCTAGTAAAACGCAAGTGGACGCAATAGGATGAAGTAGCTTCTATATTTAAGCAACTCATTATGTTCACATTTTGCTGTAACACTCGAATACGTATTACAGATGAAAGCTTCGATCTGATGGACGGCGTGCTTGGTATGGCTCTCTCACCGTACAGGCCAGGGCAAGATCGTATCCTGTATTTCCACGCGTTGGCATCTAGGACCGAGAATTTCGTTTCAACGTCGGTATTAAGAAACGAGTCATTTATACGCGACAGCAACGCTGCTCCATCCTCAATTAACGTAAGTAACCATAATTATCGTAAATGTTGCCTTACAAACCATCGCTAGCAATGTTGCAGACAGTAAAAATTATTATTTCTGCTTTTTTGTTATTGCGAGAAAAACAAGGTATCTTAGCTTAGTAGCCTTGATTACATTTAAGAAGTAATTAGTATCTATCTAATTCTAAAGTAAACACAATACTATTGTATTGATGCATCTGGATTTGATATCAAGTAGGTATAAGAAGTTATTTTAGGATCAACAATAAGATTATTAAAAATCAAAAATAAATACTTCATAATTCGTCCCTGGCCTTGGTAGCACAATAAGCGATATCTAAGCGATATACGATAGCTTTGCAAGAGTTATAGTAAGGAAGCCTACGGTACTAAATGGGAAGGTATGTTTGTACATGAACGGGCAAGAGTCGTAGAAACCTATTTTATTTCGAAGAGAGATTGTTTGCAAAAAAGGTCCTATTTGACTGTAGGTACGGGGCGTTTTCATGCTCTAGAAAATGTAAAAACATTTATCCAAAAACTTGGACCTACTTCTGTAAGCATTTACCTTTTAAAACCTAACCTAATGTTTTGTTTCTATTTACATTTTAGGTATTCCCCGACACACGGCCTAACCAATCAGCGGCGGAAGCCATCGATCATAACGGAATTATGTACTTTGGATTGATGGATCCCCCTTCTATATATTGCTGGAACACTGCTACTGAATTTACGCAAAGGAATTTCCACCCGGTCGCGATTGATCCGGAAAAATTGCAGTTTGCTAGCGGTATGAAAATTATAAATAATCTGAAGGGTGAACAAGAGCTTTGGATTATGACATGTCGTTTCCAGAAAGTTATGGCTGGCACAATCAACCCATCCGAAATAAACTTCAGAATAAGTGCAGAGAAGATTAATACCATATTAGCAAATAATCCGTGTGCGAAAGCTCCGAAGGGCCAAAGACATGACCACCATGCGAAAGCCATTTCTGAATCTCAGTACAAACAACACATGTGGAGGTACGGTCCCACCGCATACCTCTAAACATTAGAGAACATCGGGCTGCTTTATTTGTTCTACATGGCCATATCTAGTTAAGTTCAAATACCATATTTAGAATTTAAACCGTGCTTGGAAGTAAAACATAAAAAACTATAAATTGTTGCAAAATGTTAAATAAATATGTAATTTATTTTATTATTATCTAAGTATTACGTTATTATTACTAAGTAAATATGAGATAAAATAGCAAAATTTGTTTTATTTGGCAAATCAAATGGACTGTTTCAGTATATCCGTATACATCTGTATTTTTCTTTTGATACTCATGTCTATATGTTGATCTTCTATACCGACTATCATTCCACCGATGATGGAAGGATCTACTTTTTCGGTGAGTGTAATATTTTTTCCCTCCTTGACAAATTTTTTCAAAGCATCCATAAGGGATTTGCGCATGCTATCGTCGAGAGGTTTTGCGGTTATTACTTCACACAGAGCCTCTTTTCTATGCGCCACCATTACAGCAAGGAACATTGTGATCATGCGTCTTAACAGCTTTAATCTTCCGTTCTCAGCCACGAGTGACAAGAAATTAACAGCAGATGGAGGCATTCCTGGAAAATTAAATTTAAATTAACTTAAATTTGACTATTGTTGGAAAAAATAGACTATTTTTGCGAATAGAAGGTTTTGGGCCTAAACCTAAAATACCTACTAATTCAATAACTTTTTATGGAACATTGTTATCCGATACGCCACCTAGGTCGTCAAATATTCTCAGTTCATTTGCATACCACAAACCAAGAACCTATTTTCTTAATTTGAGCTATTTTACTTCGAAGTTATTCTACCGCACTATTCTATTTGAGATAGGTATACATAATATGTAGCGCATGATTTTTATCTATGGGAAAATAATGAAAAACTTTTCACACATCTACGTTTGGAGCTCATCTCCTAACTACAATCTAATTTTCTCTTCTTCCTTCTAAATTCTAGAAATACCTGCTCTTCTCTTCGAATTCCTACACTGCATTCAAATAAAAATACAATCGTGTAACTGTAGAGCAATGCCAAGCATAGCTTTCTCTAACAATAAGTCATAAAAAGAATATAATGGAACAGGAATTCTTATTAGTAACTGGTCAATACCAACCTAAGAAGATTGTGTAACAAAGGAAGGTCAAAATTACGTATAATGAGCATTACCTGCTTTTTCACCAATATCTTTCATGACTTGCGCCTTAGCAGCAGATGATAGCATGCTGGTTTCGATAAAATCAACCACTTTGGGCTTCAGAAGCTCTTTCTGTAAGTCGCGTAGATGTTTTTCAACGTCGTCGATTTGTTTCATTTGTAGTGCCGCGCTATACAGTGCTGAGACGTAACGTCCTTCAACGCCTGATTGTATTACAACAGTTAACATTTTATGTAACACAAGTGGCCCGCCCTCGCTTCGCTGCGGAAAAACTTCTCCTGTTCATCTTAAAATGTATAAAGTATTACAAATAATATTGTGGAAAGAGTAAAAGTAGTTTGCTGAACACAACCCTTTGGTAAGGAGCCGACCACGCACCT
>DWKA01001437.1:0-12434 GCA_018249155.1 Panoquina ocola ocola | reverse complement strand
TTTCATAATAGCTGAAGAATTGCCTAAAGCCTTTGCATTCCATAAGGAAGCTGTTCTTGTTTACTGTTACTGACTTTTCATTAATGAAATCAGAAAAGTTTTTCATTAAAAAGCACAACAAATTTGAGGATGTTGGCTGTCTCAAAAATGAATGGATGGAAATAAATAAATTTTTAGGAGGACAGAGCTTTTTACTACAACTCTCATAAAGCTTTATGGTCATAAAAACATTAATATAAGAAGTAGATAAAAATTGTCTTATCATCTTATCAATCAGTTTCTATCACCAGCAATAAGAATATTATAACAAAAAATACTTTTAAAACTTCTCCTATCAAATATTATGGACTAGCTGCCCACCCTTACCTCACCTTGGGAAGTATATAGTATAATTATGCTGCCCCTCTCCTTTTCATCTTAGCATGGTGGTATAAAACCTATAGCCTTCCACGATAAACGGGCTATCTAACACTGAAAGAATTTTTCAAATCGAACCAGTAGTTCCTAAGATTAGTACATTCAAGCAAACAAACAAACTAACAGACTCTTCAGTTTTATAATATTAGTATAGATGACTATAGATAGAGGGTAAATTATAATAGAATAGAAGGTAGAGTGGATGATAACATTAAAAATGTAAAAGTTTTGTATGATTAAAGAAAAGGCTATATATTTGCATCTCTATGTTAGATGTGAAGTAATGAGTCATATATTGTAATGAGATTAATAATATTATAAGATTAATTCACGAAGATTATAAAGCTTAATTCATTCTACATTGTAATTGCTGGTCATTTGCAAAAGTAGTGTTGGTAAGTAACACTGGTAGATAATCATAAACATAACATAATTAAGTTAACAATAACTACTGCCTACTCATTAGATTATAAGTGGTATTTTAGTAGAAAAATATTAATCACGAAAGATGATGTAACTTTTTTTTGCACCTATGAAATATGAATCACATAATTATTATGATTCAGAATATCAAAGTGCCCTGAATGATATCAATAATATACAGAATAGTATAATATATATAGGTTCAAATAAATAAATAAATCCCATGTTGAAAACTTACTGAACATCTGCGGTGTGGTCCAAATCTGAAAATAAACACGAAAGAAAAATCGTAAGTTAGATAATTGTTAGATAAAAGTTTTCATTTATGGGAAGTATTCAATTTAAAATTCTGTAATGAAATAGATTCGACGTTATCTGAAATGCGATAAAAGCACTTCATTTTAACCAAGGAGAAACCGGTGTTCGTATTTCACATCAAGTAAACAAGGATGTAAACTTACATTCATATTTTACTGGAGGTAAATAAAAATCATCTTCAGTCAAGCCTCCTTGTTCCTCATCCATTTTGGTAAAAAAATTAAACAACGAGGTTTTAGACAAATAAGAAAACACTAATGTTATGAAAATACTCTTATTGTAAAACACATTTCGCGTAATTTTCGCACGTTTTCATGTAAACGTCAGTGTCAAATTTAATGATATGTGATTGTGAGTATTGTGACCGTCAAACACAGATTAGGATGTTTTTTTTATAATGTTTATGGCTTGGATACTAGTCGTTTAAGCCAAATGTTTAGGATGTACGGACAGTCTGTAACAGACTATATTTTATAAAATACAAACCATAAAGCATATTTCTACTCATACTACGAACTCTGAAAATGGATGGCATTAAATTATTTTTGTACATTTTAAATGTATTCTAGATGAGACATAAAAAATATCTATTACCCTGTATGTTGATATCTGTAGTGACAATCAAATAGTCTGTGCTCTTGTCTGTGCTATTAATCTAAATTATACATTTTTATATTTTTTATGCTGTGGTGTGGTGTTCTATTTTCAAAATATATTTTATGACAGCTAAGAAGAATAAATAAATTTAAAATCTTTGGAATACTTTATTTTTCTTTGATTAGTTTCGTTGATTTAGATTTCCAACCCAACAATATTTGATACGATTTTTTCCCAACAAAAATCTGGTTTGGATTTCGTGTAGTAAAATGGATCCTATAGCTGTTCTACAAAGCAGGATTGAACAATTAGAAGCAAAATTAGGTCTAGCAGCTAACAATATTGAGGGTCAACAGGGCGACTCGGCTACTACCAACCTCTTGAATGCAGCGCAAGGAATAAATAATGCCACCGCTGGTCATGAGAAGCTGGCGGAAGCAATGCAGATGGCTAGTGAGCTGAACAACTACACGGATCCTAATTTCGTTGAAAATGTGAGTTTCGTATACTTAAAAATTATTTTCCCATAATTTATTATAAGAAGAACAAGTATTATTTTTAATATTCTTGTACTTTCTGTTAACAATATGAACCAAATAGACAAGACATAAATCACTACTAGGACTCTTACCTGTGCCTATGACTCATTTCCCAAAGTAAGCACAGTGCCAGTTGAGCATTCATAAACCATCTTAACTTGATTTTGTTTTTTTTTTTTATTTCTTGTCTTTGTTACAGCATTTGTTACATTAAAGCAATTAATACTTCTAATTAACCTTTAAACTGTTTCCAGAAGCAGCAAAGCCACCTACACATGAGAGAAGTAGCAGCTGCTGAACCCGTCATCCAACATCATTGTCATTGCATGCATCGGTGTAAACAGGTAACTTTGTCTAATATAGTTCTTTCTTTCAATGTGACATGGAACTATGATAAAAAATGTTAGCAGTACTTATTATTCATAGTTTCTTTTAAAAATAATGAAAGGGTAAATAAGATACTTTTAGCAATGTTTATTTATTCTTCAATCCCTTTGAATCTGTGTTTTTTTTAAATTAATAATTACAATCTTGCTTGTTGCAAAGAATATACCTACTTATTATTACATTGACCTTTGTAGGTTTAATAGTATCTTAACTGTTAGAAGTTCTATAAAACTGAAAATAATGGGTTTATGTGAGTAAACCAGATTAGCTAAATTCTGGTCTTAAGTTTGTTGACAGTTTGTTGACATATTAATTTGATGAATTTCCCATGGCACCACCAGAAATTGAACAAATTTCCTCACTTATGAATCAAATTAGTAGTGCCATGGTAAATAAATTTCAACCCAGGCTTTAATATAAAACCACCATTGTACTATAGGTTAGGCCAAGGAACTTGGCCAGGCGGAAAAGAGACAGATAGATGCGCAGAAGGTCGTTATTTAGGTACCGAGCCAATCACGATCCCCCGATACCTAAAAACGACTTCTGCGAATCTATCTGTCTCTTTCTTTCGGCTGGCCAAGCTCCTTGGCCTAACCTATACCTAGTACTGGCATCAGTAGGGCCATGGGAAATTTACAATTAGATATAATTATCCAAATATAGTATAGTGTATACTACAATTGCTTCATTTACAATATATATAACTCAATCAAACTGAATAGGAAAGTCATACCTATATTGACCTATATTCATTGAAAAGTTCTGATAACATTATATGTTACACTGTGACTATGACCTCAGAAGTGTGTAATTCCTACTCTAGAGTTAATGGCACTAGAGAGTACTTAATTCATAAAAAAATACTTTACAGGCAGCACCAGTACTGGAATCTGAAGCAATTCAACAAGTGCCTCAAATGCAGGAGACTGTGAACAAGATGCAAGCTGAAGCCGCTGAGGTTAAGGCTGAAGCAGATGAGGTGAGATGAAGTATTCACATCATTTGCCTTAAAAACCTCACAGATATTATAATTAATGTTTATAATTTTTTTCAATATTAATTTGATAAACAATTTAACCAACTAATCTGAAAGTTTGCCACACTGCTGTTTAAAGTGTTTACAAACTTTAGTTACTAAACATTTGTTAAGAAATATACAATCACAATGTTAGAAAATGTTTAAATGTTTCATTTCTAGTTAACAGAATGTTCAATGTACTTAAAACATTTAACAAGTCCTAACAGAATGTAACAAATCCTAACATTTGGTAAATTTATTAATGTTAGAATATGTTTTTAAACTGCAGTGTGGCAGCACCTTTAAGACCATCATAACATTGTTTTTCTGTAAGTAATTATAAATATTTTTTACAAACATTTATGTACTTATTATTTTTTTAAACAGGTATCGCATGGTGTGCAACAATTAGCGGAGACTTGTGGGATGGCTGCTGCAGATGCATCAGAGCAGCTGGCACACGTGGCCCAGAATGTAGAGCAAGTTGAACAAAAGATGTTCCCCAGGAGAAGGAATGGGCTGGATTGAAATTACTTGAGCTGATTTATCTATTGCTTGTTGCTTTGGAGTATTATTTTTAACATATTATTTTTTTTAATTTATTTACATATTCAAAATTAAAAGTTATTTTTCATCTGATTAGTTACGTTGTTTTATTGTGACCTTGGAAAATTACACAAAATAAGCGTGAAATATATGCGTATGTCATGGAAAACTAACCAGATGGGGGGTATATACACTCAGTGATAGTGGTAGTTGGCGTAATATTTCTCCTTTGCAATTTAGTTCTTATTATTGTAAACGTCCCATTCTGGCCATTCACAAACTTGCAAAATATTCTAGATGGACAAAATGTTTGAAATCCATATGTTATTCTGTATCAAAATGTTAGTAATCTGTTGTTAATATATAGCAATATGGTTGGAGTCTGTGGTTAGAAATGAGGTTTTCGGTTTGACGTTTTCAATTTTATGAAATTGAATTGTCATTTGTCAGTTTTGTCAATAAAAATGGCAGACGCTGCAGTAGAAACGGCGCCGACTGATGAAAATGATGATAATTGGTTGTACGGAGATTCTGCGACAGATGTAATACAAGCAGCAGAAACTGAAACTAATGAAAAACCTCAAGAACCTCCAGATGCTACCGATGGAACAGGCGTAAGTAGAAATAAATCCCTAACAATAACATAACCTATTTTCAATATTATTTGATGTTTTTAACAAAAACAATTAAATGGATATTTTAAATCAGTTAGTCATCCTTAACATGTGGGAAATAGTTGTGGCATTTGTCTCATTTAACTTGAAGTACTTGTAAGTTTAAGGTTATGTTAATTACTACATGAATTTATCCACCAAAAGAAAACGACAAACGTTAGTCCAGCTACCTAGCCACCAGTTACCTTACCCTCGTATTATTTCTCTTGGTGTTCGTGATATACAACATTTTGCACACAACCAAAACATCTAATAATATTCAAAATATTGAATAGGTAATTAGTACCCTATTAAAACATTGTGAATGATCTGTTAATAGTCTTAACAGTGGATTATTCACAGTGGGGTCATAGATTCACTATAATACATACGTATATAGTATATAGGTTTCAATATATCAAAGGACTAAAATAATTGGGCCGCATTAATAAAACACAAAGCACAGAAGGAAACTATAAACTAATCTATAATTTTTTGTTAGTGAAGCATTCTTTAAGATAAGAAATATCTTTTACAGGGAGCAGAAGAGAAAGATCAAGAAGAGAATGAAGGGAATGAAGATTCTCAGTTCAATGATGAACATTTTGAGGATGTGGACCGCGAGGACCCGGATAAAACTAACGGCGATGCAGACAGCCAGGACAACATAGACTCAGACTCCGATGACTCTGACCATGTCAAAGTTACTATAGGAGAAATTAAATCTGGCCCACAGACTTATGCCAGCTTAAATGTGAAGGTAAAAGCCTATTTTTATTTATTTAAACTTCATTATACCAAACATAAGTGGTACAAAAGGCGGGCTTAACGCTAAAAGCATTCTCTACCAGCCAACCTTTACATTAAACTGAGATCACTGATGGTGGCATTGAGAATGAAAAAAAAGAGCAGAAGAAATCTAATATTTAATTATTTATTCATTTTTATTTAAAGATAGTTAATTATATTTAATATATGAGATATTGATGTATAAATTACAATTAATATAAGAAAATTATAATACAAAAAATTACAATTATTTGTAATCCATACTATCATATAAAATCTTTTTGTATTATTTTCTACATTATAGAGAGGAGTAGGGTTGGTGACTGCGGGGGCAGGAGACAAGCCTCGTCAAGGACCTACAGCTAGTGGCAAGGTGACATTAGAAGACTTGGATGGACCTGGAAGTATTAATGGAGTGCCGGCGTTAGAGTTTAACATTGATACTATAGAAGATAAACCCTGGAATAAACCTGGTGCTGATATATCAGGTGCGCTGCATAAATTTATGACAAAATTTTAATTATGGTGTCATAAGTGTTGCAGGTCAATGTAATGATTAAAGTATTTCTCTTCTTAATAATTTATTTCTCAACAATTTTTTATGTCTTGCTGTGTATTTTAAAGTACTCAAATACTTGCTTCACTATGCATCCTGTGTATACTTATAACTATGATAACACTTAGGGCTGTAATTCTATTCAGTGTGTATTACATTGGCATTCTCTCACTCACATACAATACATGTACAATCTGATGTAACCATACTCTAACAGTCAGTAGTGTGTATGAGAACACTAGTATATTATAAGCTATTGTTTCAGACCTCAGTATCCTACTAATACATATTTTAGATGTGAAAGTTGGTAGATATTTTTTGTTTATTTGTTACCTCTTCACGTAAAAACTGCCTAACCAATTCACATGAAATTTGGCACACGCATATAGAGTAATTTGGATTAACACAAAGGATAGTTTTTATCCCGGAAATCCCGCGGGATCGGGAGCGTAAACTAGTGTTTTATAAATATAACATTGGATACTGGCAGACTACTTCAACTACGGGTTCAACGAGGTGACGTGGAGCGCGTACTGCGAGCGGCAGCGGCGCATGCGCGTGGGCGAGGCGGGCGTGGCGCTGCACGCGGGCGCCCCGCGCGCGCCGCCCCCAGAGCGCAGCCGCCCACCCGGTAACATACACACACACACACGCACACTCACTTGTGACGTTAAATGGATATAAAAGTCACCTTAAGACTTTCAGACACAATAATATAGCAAAAATATAATTGTAAAAACAATCGCAGTTTCTGCACTTAAAAAGTAGTGTGATTCATATGATTTTAAGTCAGTTAATTTATACAGTCTCTACTTGAGATACCTTCTATTTTATAGTGATAGTGACCATATCAATCAATATTAAAAGTTTTTTCTGTTTTAAATAAATTGATACTGTTTTATTGTGAAATATATGAAGCACAGCAAATTATTGCTTAATTACATTTCAATATATTCAGTTTTATTTTACAGTGAGACCCGACGACGGAATGCCACCAGGAATGCCGAATAATTACCAGGCTCGAGAGAACACTATACAGGTCAGAAAAATCTAATATTCAAGTACATATTATTTTTATAATAATATTATAAAGCTGAAGAGTTTGTTTGTTTGATTGAACGCGCTAATCTCAGGAACTACTGGTCCAATTTGAAAAATTCTTTCAGTGTTAGATAGCTCATTTATTGAGGAAGGCATTAGGCTATATAATGTCACGCTAAAATTAATAGAAGATTTTTTTTCCCGAAGCGAAGCGAAGGCGGGACACTAGTTATTTTTATAATAACGTATCTCAGATACGAACAACACAAAAAATGCAATATAATTGCTCTCTTTACGAGTCCACTGCTAGACATAGGTCCCAACACAACATGTTGATGAGGTACGTACTGTAATAATATTAACAATGTAACGTGCAGGTGATGACGGCGGAGCGGCGCGAGTACGGGCGCGCGACGCACGCGCGCGACGCGGGCGACTACTTCGCGCCGCCTGACCACTTCTACCAGCCGCCGCACGCGCCCTACGAGGAGCCCTGGGGGCAGCCAAGTGAGTCATACCACCTATAGTCTGTTTCTTTTAACAAACGAGTACTGAACATTTTTCTCGCTCATTTCCTATATTGACAGAGTGAGATGGATCATTGTGGGGAGGGACTAAAACTTTACGTTCGTTACGTAGACCAATAGAAACGCAGTTCAAATTTTCAGTACTCGTTTGTAAAAAGAAACAGATTATAGTTTATTATAGTATAGCTTGACTGCCGGTACACTCTTCTTGACCATCAATAATCGTAGAGCTGGAATTCAGTTTCAAAAGCTTGTGTATGGCTGTTGCAACGTTTATGTGATAGTTGCACAACCGTGCATACCTATATATGCCAGCCATTCTTTATAGCTAATCTACATTTACAACCTATATTAAGGCTGATTAAACTAAAACTATAACGCAAAACACATGTTTCTTTCAAACCAACTCAACCGAACAGTGATGATCTTGGTTTAAAAGTTTAATTCGTTTATAAATCTCTATATTTTGATACTTAGGACTCGGCGAGCCGGGCGCGTGGGCGCCCACCGACATCAAGGAACTGACGCCGGGCCCGGCGGCGATGGGCCCGCCCATGCTTCCGCCGCCGCACCTGCACCTGCCGCCGTACCGGCCGCACGCGCCGCACGCGCCGCACGCCGCGCACGTGCCGCCGCACGCTCTTGACCGCGAGCGCGACAGGGAGCGCGACCGCGAGCGCGAGCGGGAGCGCGACCGCGACCGCGATCGGGAGCGCACGCGCGAGCGCGACGACCGCGAGCGCCGCGACCGCGACAGGCGGGATGATGTCAGTCAACATTTCATATTTGCTCCAGATGTTATTCGATAATTTTATTGTTGTCGTTAAGCCATTTCGAAGATTTTAGGCGACTCCGAATCCGACTCTGAAATCGTTCCTCTTAGTTTTTTTTGTCAAAAAGCATTTTATTGAGCTGTCAAGTTGGGGACTGACAAGGGGGCATTCCCTACTCGTCATCACCGATTTCGCTCAAATTTATAGGACACTAGCTGCCCGCCCTCGCTTTGCTTCGGGAAAAATATAGAATGTACACACATACTTACAACCCCTATTTAACTCCTTTAGGGGTTGAATATCATAAAATTCCGTCTGAGTGGGCGTTTACGTCCCTAAAAGAACCCGCATGCATAATTTGAAACTCCTAGCACTTTTAGTTTCTGAGATTTCGTGATGAGTGAGTGAGTGACCTTTCGCTTTTATATATATAGATTTAGGACTTGGTTAAGGATGTAATTACCCAAAGTGGGAACTTCAGACGTCCAAGCGTTTAGAAAAAAAATTGTAAACTATTTAATAAGGGATTGTAATTGAAGCGCGTACTACAAGACGTATACATGAAAATTAAAAACTTTATTCGTTAACATTCGATTTACATGACTGTGTCCGGGTGACATTTATCGTAAAAACATGAAATTGCATGGGGAATCATGAATTGTTGACCCTGCGTTCACGATAACAAAGGTAACCAAACCAGACAATTAATAATAACTCCTTATCCGACGTATTTTAACTTACCCAACTATTTAAACTTTCAGTGTATTTAACGTAGAGATACTATGTACTAAAGTATATACGATTATAAGCGATCAAAAAATTTGAGCAATAGCGAGCGCGCTCAGTACTTGGATGGGTGACTGCTAGTGGCAAAGTTCTGGAACGCCTCCGTGCTTCGGAGGGCAATGCCCTCGGTACCAGACGTTATCATTTGAGAGCAGTCGTTAAGCTATATCGAAAACCCTTCGGGAGCTTAAGAAACTTCCGACACTTGAGTTGGCCACTAACCCCTCCACTAGACCGCACTTGAGCAGCGTGGTGAAGTATGCTGAAGGTCTCCTCACTCTCCTCACTTACGATTAGAGACCCGTTCCCTGTAGTGGGTCATTAATGGGTTGACGCCACAAAGTATGTGATTTATTATATCATAAAGTATTACTATGTAGTAATGTACAGTCACGTGCATAAATATATTTACTATGGGGAGATTAGCAAAAATATCTGCCCAAGAACGAGTTCAATAACATCTGCACACCCGTACAAAGTGAATGAAACTCCGTTAATAGTTTTAACGATTAGGTATTGCATTAACATTATAAACAGGTGTTTCCGATATAGGGTATTATTTGAAACAATCAGATCGGATTTACATGTCATAAAGGTATTACCTTATATCTAATCAATTCATACGTCACACTTTAACACCTCATCGTAAATACCAAGTCATCACGTGTATCATTATCTCTAGAAGTGCAATGAATCAAGATACGTTCAGCTGTGGCGATATGAAACAATGTCACATGTGTTTAAGGATGATGAACAGAAATATTTTTTTTTTCATTGCGGTTGTTAAGGTAAACGTGATACCTACAGCGCCGTCATTATCCGGAACAGAAATTACCTCGCCCCAAATTTCGATGCCAGCGTCTTAAAGAATAAAGAGAAGTTAACAAAACTTTTCAAGGAACAGAGGTCAACCGAGGAGTTCTTATTCTGAGTTTTAAGCTATCTAATAGTTTTAGGCTATCGATTTATTAGTTAGCAGGATGTTATGCTCTTTATAACTTACAAAATTAAACTAATATACAAAATTAGGACATTGTTTATTTATTTTATTTAATGATTAGTGGCGCGCCTTCGCTTCGCTTCGGAAAAACTTCTATTCATCTTAGCGTGATGATAGTCTTCGTCGATAAATGGGCTATCTAACACTGAAACAATTTTTCAAATCAGATTCAATCGGTTCCTGAGATTAGTGCGTTCAATCAAACAAACAAACAAATCTTCAGCTTTATAATATTAGTATAGATGCATGTACCTACACAAAAACAAGAATGGAGAAAATTAAATAATTGTTGTGTTTGTTTAGATAAAAAAGTTTTTATGTGTGTATCTACAAGCGTGTTCGCCATGTTCAGGCATGTCTGATTCTAAGTTGCCCGGTTTCTGTTTTCTTTATCTTTGCAATGTAATGAAGGATTAAGTTTAATCCAGCGGATTCAGCTACAATCCTCCACATGTGTACCTACATAATTATGTAGTTTCTTTTGTTTAAGATAAGGAATATCTCTCTTTATATTCTGTGCTATTGTAAAACGTGGTAGTGTTTAGCATTAATTAGCTAAATACTTAATATGGTGTCATAAAATCTTCACAACAATGGCCACTAACAACTCTACCGGCTCACACAGAAGCAGCGAGGAGTAAGCTCTAGGCTCTAGTGATGAGGAGGGACCGTGCTCTATAGTGAATCATTAATGGGTCGAGGCCACAAACAGTTACTGTACAAATGTTGTAATGTAGAAAAGTACTCGGAGAAAATTATGTAGACTCTATATAGCATAACTCTACATTGTAGAGTTATTGACGATCCGAAATCTTATGTTTGTCGTAAAAACGACCTAATAATGTATTTCTTGCTTTAAATCAATCCATCCAATATTGTGTTACATAAAAAGATCCTATTCCATCCGAATACGAGATTACAAGCTGAGACTACCTCAATAAACCTCACGGCTCAAAAAGGCGTTTTATCTATTCCGTGATGAACCTAAATAGATTATCGTGGAATTGCTATTTTAATTTCTCTAGAACAGATCGGTATCGCTTTAGTAAGACACTGCCTTATACAATGCTTAAAACTTGATAATGCTTCCATATTCGATAGCCTAAAACACTAAGATTATAATCCAATTTCGCCTTTCGAAATGCGATTTTGGTGAAACTCCGGATCAAATTGATGCGAATATATATTGTATTATTGTATACTGTCTGATATCCACAGTCGCTTCCGCCTCTGCCCCGTGTCTAGACGATACGCTTCGCCGCCTGAGAAAAATGTGTCTAACAGTGGAATAGTATCAATAGAAATTACAGTTGAACTCTGCACGACGCCCCTATTTCGTGTGTCAGCAGGTCGTTCACTGTGAACTGACTGCCAGACCATGTAGGAACTATGCGATGTACACACATGTACGCTTGCCAACAGGGCTTTTATGATTATTTTTGTTCTAGTCTATAGATAGGTTAATGGCATCATGTCAACCTTATTTGTCCCACTGACATAAAAGGCGCAGACAGTCTCCACCTTTCTTGAACGCCCTTTGTTCGAAAACCCATTCTGATCGTAACTCATCTTTCTAGGCAATGATTGTCTGGTCTGGTTTTGTACCATGGTTTCTCCATGATGGCACCACGAGAAGCAGAGGATGACTTTTGATATAAATAGCTGACAAATGAGCTGACGATCCTATGATGGTTAACGACTATCATCGCCCATGAACATGACCAAAATCAAAGAAATAGCAGAGAAAAAGAAAGAATTCAATTCTCTTCTACACGCGTAGCAGTAACTGCAGCGTGTCTTGACTTCTTTTGTTGAGAAAACTCACAAAGTCGTAAAGAAAATAATTCTCAGATGTTTTTTATAAATGCACTAATGTTCCGATATACTTGTTTTGATTTTGAAAAGTCACCACTTAATTTTTAATCTATATTTATCTGGCGGTATGTTAGACTTGATCATATTTATATATCACACCAACTTATAGTAGGGTCAGTTCGCCTGTTCGCGTCCACCACCCTATTCGCGTCCATTTTTCGGACCTCCCTATAAAAATGATCGAAA
>DWKA01001436.1:0-12434 GCA_018249155.1 Panoquina ocola ocola | reverse complement strand
AATATTAAAAACGGCGTAAGTGCAATAATTTTGTCTGATAGAAAAACTAATTTGACTTTGTCAAAAAATCAAAGGAAATATTAGCAAGGTGAGGTACGAATCAATTTGGTCGACTGTACATACCTATATAAACCTTGCTCTTTAATCACTCTATCTACTAAAAAAACCAAGAAAAAAACCGCATCAAAATCCGTTCCGCAGTTTTAAAGATTTAAGCGTAGGTACCTAGGTAAAAGGGGACTTGAGGACAGAAAAAGCGACTTTGTTTTATACTGTGTAATGATAATAATACTTTATTAATTGAGACTGAGAAACATAACAAATGCTGTTACCGAAGATTAATATAGGTATTATCTATAATTAATAGGTATACACACTTAATAATGAGAAACAATTAAATTTATATATATTCCTGCGTCATATTGCATTCAAATTAATAATATCGTAGCAAAGAAAAGCTACAAAAGCTACGATCTGAATAAAATGGTAAAGTTGATAATAGAGTAAAATTTATTTAAAAAAATGTACTTATATTAGAAAATACATACCTATATTTAAAAAGGTTTGCTTAAAAAAATCTGGACATGATATAGATTTCAGTAAAACAGTATGATGACTATGATGGGATTTTCAAATCCAGCGAATCCTTACTACCTAAGTAGGTAAACTTAAATTTAAGGTGCTGCAAAACGTAAAAACTTTTGTTGCTGACACAGCACAACGACCAGTTTGATCGGCAACAAGTACCTATGCGTCAAGTGGCAACTAGTCAGTAAGGGGACGATTCCATACTGGTTTTATAGAAATCGAATATTCATCGGTAGCTTGTTCCTGACACAGGGCTCAAAAGTGTCCACGTTTGCGCCTTGCATAAAATTTTCTTCACTGCTTGGTAGGTATATAAGGCTGTGAACAATTTACAGCTTACTACATAAACATACCTACATCTCGATAGCCCTAGTAACTTTAGTAATGTGAATAAATACTAAAATAACCATTTGACATAATTATCTACACAAGCAAATATCCATACAAGCTCTTAAACATTATTTACGAGCACTTACAGAAACCACAGATAACTGTGTATGTTTGAGTGTAAGCTAATGACCTAACTACTTCGCGATGAATGCCCACAGACGAAATCAGACGCGTGTAAAAATATTTTCTCGATTGACACTATTATACCTATTTTATTTTACTCATAATATTGTTTTTGTTGCTTACGTTTATTTATCATTTACTAAAAGTGTAATATATGATGTTGCTACACACCTTCCTTTACGGTTGATTTACGACTTACGGTTGAGTTAATTGATTAATTAATGCAACAAGAACGTGTCTACATAAGTACATACTAATACTTCCTACTAATTGTTATTATTAATTAAGATAAAAGGGCTCTATCTGGAGACCGATTTCCACTAAAACAGAGAGCATTAGAGCAAAGATGCCTTGTAAATAGATCAAATTATCTCTCCAAATCTTTCCGCGAAATGTTCTCGGACGCTGGCGTCTTGGCGTCAGTATAATGAATAAGTCTCTCCGATTCCTCCCTAAATCGATTAAATCTATCAAAGTAGTAGTAGTAGCCAGTAGGTACCTAAATAATTAGACTCAAAAATAATCTAACAAATAGTTATACTAATTTTCGATGACTATGCCATCTACCAGTAGAGATCCGAACCTTACAAAATATGAAAAAAATTCCGGTTCCCTGCTGTTCTTATTACTCTTGCTCATGAAAAAATTACTAAAACACACTTTTATCAAAAGTACCTACCTTCTTAGATTCTTACTGCATTAGAAAAAAAACCTAAAAAGGACATTTTGTGAAATTCATGTAAAAAAAATGTCATATAATAATTTATACGTATAATTACTTATATCTGCACCAGTTATGTAAAAAAACCGTAGTTTTCCTGTAAGTATTTATTAAGTAACTAGGTATCTATAAGTATCTGTGAGATACCGTGACATCGAATGGAGAACGTGATTTTTAACTAATTGTAACTCACAAAAACAAATATTTGCCGCCCGCCCCACAAATCAAACCTGAAGTAGATAGTGGGTGTCTCCCATGAACCAATGCACCTTATAAATAAATCATTGATAAATTTCCATGAATCAAACTATAGGTAAGTTAATAAAATTCAATGACTGCTAATAAATAAAAAATTATTTATCAGAATTACCTATCAGTATTAAATGCTACTAGTACGATTGTACTTGTATTACACGTTTTGTTTGTCAGTTGGGCGGGCGGCAAATAAATATCAAGACGCTTTTTATTAGGATACGTCTAACACCTAAGTACTTATAGGTACAAATCTTATGTACTAATGTACTGAAATAAAGAAATCAATGTCTCTAAACGGACTCTACAGTAAATCAAATTTTCATTGAAATCCTACTCATTATTTATTGACTTGCATTTGAATTCAGCTACTCTTTATTTTCCTTCATTCGGATTTTTAAAACTCTATTATCGATTATTTTAATTTGAATTTAAAAAGCATTCCACATGAAAATCCATTCTTACTTAGTTATGATATATTTGAATGAAGTAAAAACCACAAAAATAATAATTTATTACTTTATTATTTATTAACAACCTTACAATACAACAGAGATCTGACTAGCAACTTCACAGCGCCGAATCTCTTTCCAAATTCTCTTGAAATGGCGTCTCTCAACGTTACTCAGCAAACCGCGGTTTATACCGTGAATTTTGGTAGAGTCTATCTCTTACGTCGACGTATGCGTGGCCGGTAAAATGACTGCGAGCTCCATTCCAAGCTAAGATCACTAGACGACGGCGGAGTTTCGGGAAATTGGGCGTCTGACGTCCACCGACAGGAGGCACACGCAGGCTTTGGTTTTTCAGGCATTTTCTCCGTCGCTCCGTTCTCTCCGGCGTACGCTTCCAAAATATGTTTATACGCGCATTCTAACGGCTCAGGATTTCGTCCTTTCGCGGCGCACACCCGTATCCGCACACAAGCGTTGCAATAACCGCAAGTATCTCCGCGAAGAGCACTTCTCACCATTTTGGATATCTGTCAAGCCTTACCACACTGTATAGACTACTGTGAGTGATCACTGAGCGGTATATTTATGCGCATTGCGAGACACACGAGTAGCGGGCCGCACGCGCCTGCGTGATAACCCCCGGGCCGGCGCCGGCGAGTGTTACCGACCGGGCTTCGGGCCTAACAAAACTACACACTTTTTTCTCAGTAACATCATTCTGAGGATTCAATTCAATGGAGAGGTTATTAATTAAATGTATTTACAACCAGTTTTTATCTTCGGTACGAATAGGTATTATTAGAATGATATCTATTGTGAACCCTCAACAAGATTTATTGCGCTAAATGAACGGTAAATAATGTAATCAAAATGGCAATAATGTTGCTGGGGCCACAGTAGGTTATGAGTAATAGATTTTTTACTGCCAGTAATAATTTCTTTGTTATCGTTAAGAAGCCATTCCGAATAAATAATAAGAAAGTGGGTACATTATTATCATTCAATAACAACTAAGTACGTACTTTGATTACTTATTTTATTTCATTAATCTTTATTACAGCTACAGGATTATGTACCTACAGTATGGTATACTTTGTTGGATTTCATTGGTCTAGGACCATACCACTGAGATCCTAATTTCTAAAAATGAACAGTAGGTAGGTATACTTTTAAGTTACTTAATATTTAATGATAGGATTCGATGATAGATTACTACTATAGACTCAAAAAAAATGAAAATAATTCAAATCCGCATCACATTATACTTAGGTACATCATAAAAAAATATCGTCATTACAACCCATAACATTTGGGGCTCGGGTCTCCTCTCACGATGTGAGGGGTACAAGCCATTGTCCACCACGCTGGCCAAGTTTAGTGGGGATATGCAGATTTCACACACATTTGAGAACTCTATATAGAACTCTTAGGTGTGCATGTTTCCTCACGATGTTTTCTTTTACCGAAGCAATTGATTATTAACTTTTAATACGCACATTACTTTTTATTAGTTATTTGTGTGTGCAGGATTAGAAATTTTGTAACCAGGGCAACACGATCGGAGGATCAACATTCAAATCTCTAGGCTATCACTACTTTCTTCGACCAATGCCAATGCCAATAAAAAACATTATTTTAGATACAACCTTTATTAGGTACCTTTTCCCATACGCTTTTCCAACTTTTATAGACAGACTTAAGCGCTTCCCTTTTTCTTGCAGGTCAAATATATTTTGTAATTGACGATGTCAATCGATGTATCCTGCTACTGATAACGTCAATGTTCTAGATCCTTACTGGTAATCACCAGCTAGACAACCTCATTATTGAGTACAGTTGAGAGAGTTTAATCATACGTTATCTATGTCGCATTCCCACGTAAATGCATATTGAACCTAAGGCAGTTCAAAACAAGTTAACACAAATGTACTAGATAACTAATATTAATAACAATATTGGAACATCTATTCAATTAATTAAAAATTTAATGTAAGTAAGTAGTTACGTAAAGGAGCCTATTAGTAGTTCGAATGTTAATCTCTTGCATGCGAAGTCCTGCGTTCAAATCCTGCATGCATGCACCTCTAACTTTCTTAAATTATGTACAAGTTGATAATCACTTGCTTCGGTGAAGGAAAACATCGTGAAGAAACCTTCGCACCTGAGAGTTCTCCATAATGTTCTCAAAGGTGTATGAAGTCTACCAATCCGCACAAGGCCAGCGTGGTGGTATGGCCTGTAACTACTCCTCTACTCCTCACATTGAGAGAGGAGATTCAGCAGTGGGACAACTATGGGGCAACAATACCAAGTTTTAATGATAAAGTACCTAGTTATGTAATGATAAAAAAATACTAGGGGACATGTCCTAAAGGACTTAGGTTATTGGACACGCTATTTCAAGTAAAAATGAGACTGACTAGCAAAGGTAACATTATTTTTGTTGAATTTCAAGAAACCTTATAATTAATGAAAAACGTTTCAACATAATTATATTTCATTCCTTAACATATAATATGAAATCTTTTTATACGGGTAAGCCCAAAGTTTCTTCATACCAGGAACCCCAGCGTTGGTGTTCCTCAAGGACGTATCCTATCTCCACAAAAAAATCTATTTTTTGTGTAAGAAATATTCTAATTTTATTTAAATCTTTATTTTATTCTGCGTTTTAAATTATAGCTTCAAATGGTGTTTCGCGGCACAGTGGTTTGCCGTGAAAATTATTTGGTTTGTCGCAAAAAAAAAACATTTTTCATAATCCCTATAAAAAAAAATCTTTGCAGACTTTTCACTTCGAAAAAGTAAAAACAAGCAAATATTTCGCATATACCAGTGCTTAACGTGATTCTGAAATTTTCTGATTTCATAGGTGTTCCGCGAATGAAAAAAGTTAACTGTTTGCTCTATACAGCGGACGGGCGGACGTGGTGAAACTTTAACGGTTCTGTTTTGACTGCAGAACCCTAAAAAGCCATATTAATTACGGAATTCCGAACATACCTATAACTATATTTTTAAATAAATATTAGCTGGTATCTGCATGTAATGTGTAATATTATTTAGAAGAAAATTTAATGGAGTTTCCAGCTCGAGCGACTCCTACATTTTTGATATCCCAACAAGCTAAAAATTTTAAAAACATCTCTATGTACATACCTCCCTTTTCGTGAAAAGTAAGTAGGTATAATTAGGTACGTGCGATATAATTATATGTATTTACTTTTCATTGAGTAAGAACTCAAAGTTAAATGCAACTATCTATGCAATCTAATACTAACTATGCAATCTAAAACTGATTAGAGAATTACATTGAATGAAAGATTGTTCCAGAACCAATCCAGAAACAACTTGACATAGCTACTATCAGCGTACGGGCATGATATAAACAAGTTGTTTCTATTTATAAATCCCAATTCTTAAGTTAATCATCGATACTGCCACACATTATTTTTATCTTATTTTTATTTCGATTGTTATCTTCGTTATTATGAATCGTACAATAAATAACACTTACAAGTAGGTAGGCTACAACTTCAAAGTGATTAGGTATTACTTTTGGTCTTAGGAAGAATCGAGATAAGCAAATGATAAGTGGTGGATGAAGTTTTTGTTTAAAAGCTTTTTTCTAATAGGATACCAATGTGGGAAACAACACACTAATGTCACTAATTAACGGTAAATAAAATTATGAATAAACTACAACGTAGCGTACTCTTTAACGCTTTAATTAACGTTCATTTGGCCATAGCTTAACACATTAACAATAACGCAGACACAGGAGCATTACATTAGTTAGTCTTGAGAGCCATATTGTAAGTTACTAAGTAGGTATTACACGTCTAAGTTATTTACTTTGACTACAGTTAACCTTCCAATTTTAGATTTAACTTCGAAAATCTTAATTCTAGTTTTAATCTTTGCACTTTGGAACGGGAAGAGGCTAGACGAATGTTGTTATTATTCTTATATCAATAGTTAAAGATAATATTGAAAACTTACAAACAAAAAATCACGTTTATACTTGGTGCGCTAATTATATTTTTAGGCAATTTGATAAGCGGTCAGCTACCTTAAACATTTCACGGTCTTCTTTCGCAGATATACTTGCCTATAATCTTTATCGTACTGGAACGGAAAAACCCACTTTCAAATATTTTCAAAATAAGTAATCTCAACTTCCTAATGCATTAAACTTATCTATGGAAAATGTAAAGAAATCCTATAAGCCAGTGTAGAGTACATAATTATGATTTTCGATTATAATATACGTGTCTTCGTAACAAGAGTAACAGGCTTTTACTAGTCAATACCGGCTACCGTATACTTCAGTGCATTGCCGTGGGTTCGATTCCCATTGAGGCACATAATATATGAGTGATAAATATATAGGCTTGAAAACCATTATGTATCTTGTCTTTGTGTTATCCATGGTCACCCCAAGAAAGAGAATTATAAGTATTGTAAGACTGAGTGTACCTAACATTATTATTATTGCAAAATAAATGTTAAAAACACTCTTAATTTTACATCACTTTTATTTATACAATTCATTTATTACTATGGTCTAGCAAAACAAAGATATTCAACTATACCTGTTAATAAATCTAACACTAACTTAATTTCTACTTAACCATAAATAAATTATGTAGATTTTACGTCTTGTATATAAATTTGTCAAAACGAATATTACTCTATACCTTAACATAGAAGCAGAAAAACAATAAATATTAGATAACAATAACTAGGAAGCAATTGTTTAAATATCTGGTTTTTGCACTATAAAATATGATCAGGAATATAATGAGAAGCAATGCAATAAAATAAATGGATGTTTATATTCTACATATATTCATATTATATCCTATTATTAGATTTTTGTGCCAAATAAAACAAATTTAAATGAAAAATAATATTATTGCATGGAACCATTCAAATTTTGCTTACTTTAATTCTTGACTACTAGAATGAATAACTTTTAACTAACTAGGGTATTAACTCCCAGACGGATGAATGTTTTTATTGTTTTATTAATATTTAATTACATTGATGAACATGATAATATGTACCTAAGAACATGATAACTAAAAAATTGCTTCATTTAGTTACACACAAATTAAATTTAGTAATTTTATCTTACAAAAATCACTTAATGATATTTTATATTACTTCTAAAAGAAAATTACTAATCAACATAATACTTAGTTCACTTTTTTGAACATAAACTTTCACCAAGATTATCAAAGTATTCATTTCTACAGACTATGTTTAAACACTTAAGATAATGACAAAATCGGTTATTCCTTTTATTATTGCTATTAGTTTTAGTTTTCTCAGCTCTGCATATACTCCTGCAAGAAGACCAGTAGTCCAATGCTAGAGCCCGTCGGTCTAAAACTGTAGATGGATTCAAACAGTTTGTAAGGGTTTTGTGCCGCGATACAATTCTATCGCGCTCTCTGAAAAATTTTAAATAAATTTTAAGCAAAAAACAAAAGGAAGATTTGTTAATGGGTTTATAAATTTTTGGCATATGTGGAAATAGCAGTAAGTTCTTGTTTAACTGACAAATACATGTTTATTATTGCTACAGAGCTGTATATTCCTTGAATCCACTCGGACCAATCCAGTTCACCTTGTACCATGATAAACACCAGGTTTATAATACCAGGTTTTGCCCCCCAGGATATTACTGAAGTTAATACCATTAACACCCAACAGACCTACTTGGTGTCATTAGGGTCACGGTTAATCACTTTTCTGGCTATCCTACTACACTCTTACTAGAATAAACATTTTAAACTTGTTTGATAAGTGTCTAATACAAACCTATCTAAGAGAAGTGGTAATTATAAAGTATAATTGCATGTTAATTGTAGAAATCTAACAGAATATACAAAATTTATACACACCTTTGAATAGACATGCTGGGGTAATTTATTTCAGTCTTATTTTCAGAAGCAATGTCTTTTTGAGCTTTAGTTGTACTCCTTATCATGAGTGCTAAAGAAATATCATTTATACATTCATTGTTTTTATCATAGGTGGCAAAGTTTTCATTATCAATTACACTATCTATCTCAAAAGATTGCCATGGTCTAGAAGCTATGTTGGGTTCTTCATTCATAGTTTGTAAATAATCACTTAATGACATATAGTCAAGGACAGTGGCAATCTTATTCAATTCATTTATTTCTGTGTTCTTATCTTTTTTGCCAAAATTTTCAGACTTATGATCATAGTTTAAAAGATTAGGTAAGTTCCACCAAATATTAAAATTATTTAACGTTCCCATTAAATTGGATAATTGTGATTCTTTATTTACAAAATATTTACAGACTTCATTGGAATAGGACAATCCAATTTTTTTGTCACCCCAACCGTCATTGTCTCCCCAAGACATACAAGAATTTTCATCATCTGCATTTGTTTTTAAAACCTCTTCATCTTGAACTGCATCAGCAGTATCTAAGTTATTCAAACGTTTATGAGAAGCCATATAGAAATGCAGATGATTAATTGTTTTTCTAATATCACCTCTGAAGAAATCCAATACTTTAGCACCCAATCCTGGACAGCATTTATTATTATCAACTAAACACATTATATCCAACCAGGTGCCAAGCATTCTGGGTAAAAATGGACGCATTTTTATTATCTTTGCTAAATTTGAAAATTTCTGCAGATGCGGACAAGACATTGATGATGTTACTAAAATTACTGGTCTTTTAGATGATTGAATTAATTGCGAAATAGCATAGCAGAATCCATCATCTTGTTCAAATACTATATCAGCATCATCTATCAATATTAATGACATTCCAGTTCTAATATTGTCTTGAGCAACTGTAAGTTCTGTGGATTCCTTGCTGGTAATTACAGCTTTTGTATCTGAATCAACATTAACTTTTTTCTTTCTTCCTCGCTTTTTTGCAACTTTCAAGACATTATTTGTTGTCTCCTGTTTTTGTGATAACTCTGTATTGTTTTTACCTCGATCAACCTTATGTGACTGAGTAGCTTCTTGTAAATCTTGTAGCATTATTTTACCTGTTCTCTTTGTACTTGCATTTACTTCAATTACTTTTATTGCTAATTCTGCAGCAACAGCATAAACACTAAGTGTCTTACCAGTTCCAACTTTCCCTGTTATTATTAATAGATTATTTTCATTTTTCATTGCTTCTCTGCTATCTGTGTCTGATTGATAAAAGTCAGACAAATCTGAGCCACGTTTATTCTTTTTCAATTTTGCATCATTTTCAGTCCAACTCACTAACCATCGTCTTAACTCCCTAATACTTTCGAAATTTCCTATTACCTGTTTTTCAGTATTTGGTTTATATTTATCAGCCCAGTTTAACTTATCAGGCTGAATATTGTGAATGTCAACTATATTATTAAAAATTTCTACACTATTATCTAAATCTGGATATATACAATCTTTAAATTCTCCTTTGCTTTTGCCCCTTAAAAGGTGATATGTGCGATACACAGGAAATTTTGGATATGTTTGTTTAATATTCTGTAGAATATGTTCAACATTTGTTTGGAATTTAGGTATGTTATTATCCTCTAATATAGAAACTTGCAGTAACTTCTTATAAGAAAGATCCATACTTTCTTTTAAATTAATGTCCTCTTCATATTCTGTATTTACATTAAATATATTACTTGTAGCTATTGTGTCTATATGATTCAGTTGTTGTACATGTACAACACTCTGAAATTCATCACTTGCCAACATGTTGATTTGATGACTTGAACTTTTCTTTAACTGACTTGGTACTCCACTTTGCAAAAACTTTTGTTTAGCTTCAATAGCAGCAGGATCAAGTGAAGGTTTTGATACAAAAATTGGAGCTAATTTAATTGCCTTTTTTTCATTCTTGGAAGACTTTTTCTTTATATCCATAATTGGTTTTTGTTTAGTTTTTGTACCTTTTTCTATTGTGCTAGAATTTTCTACAATAATGAGATCCTCAGTATCATCTACATGTGGCTTCAATCTACTTTCATGTGCTAACTTATCCTTTCTCTTCTTTTTAGGAGTAAAAATATGCAGCTCTTCATCTGAACTACTTAATTGAAACTCATCTGCATATTTTACTGGTTTTTTGGTATTCCTTTTTGGTCTACTGTCTTTGTGACATTTTGTGGTGCAATCTATACCATTAATTGCAGTTTCTTTGTCCTCTGGATCGTTATTTTCATTGCGTTTCCTTTTTTTAATGTTATCATTGGTCTCTGGGACATTAGATTGGGACTTCTGATTCATAATGCTGGAATCATGCTCATGATTTTCATTATTTTTCTTTATTTTATCTGTAATATTCTTATTTTTCTTTTTTGCTATTTTATTGCATTGTTTAAGCTTCACCTTAATTATAAGCTGATCATTTTGAGATGAACTTGTATTGCTATCATCTTGTAATATATTAGACTCTTTACTAACCTTTTGAAAGTAACAAAGCATATTCTCTTTTTTTCTAATAGATGGTGACAATTTCTTCAAAAAATCTTCATCTTCTTTAGATATTTTTTTCACATTAGTGTTTATACTTGTATCTGTATCTTTAAAGAGATCAAATGTTTTAAATTTAGGTGTATTCATTTCTGAAGAACCTTGATTTTCATTAAAGTCACAAGTATTTGAATTACTTGATATTTTCACAGTCTCTTCATGGGAAGAATTGATCAGATCTCTCTTTTCACTCCTTCCACCAGCACTTACAATCATATGTTTAAATTTTTTTGCTCTCCGTTCCATTTTTCTTTTGATACACTCTTCACGATACTCTTCAATTTCCATTTTCTTCAAAGATCCTTTTTCTTGAGCCATTCTATTTAAAGATAAAATTCTTTTAGCCCTTAATTCCTTTTTTTCAACCTTTTCTTGGCTTAAAGAATCATCATCACACTTTATTTTGCCTGGTGAATTAGTGCCAATGCTCTTATTTCGTGAGTCCATCAACAGTTTGAAAGCATCTGTTTGCTTTTTATCTTGATCTGGTGTAGATGTCACAGAATTAGATTTGTCTAAAATTTCACCATTCGATTTTGGAACATCTGTTGATATAGATTCCACAACAGTACGAGTTTTCTTCAACCTAACCATCTTAGTAAGATAATTGTGAGGTCTGTTTTCTTCACTCACCTTGTGGGAATTCAGTTGTTGATTATTAGGAGACTTTATTCTCAAAGAGTTTATTAAAGTTTGAGAAACATCTATAATATCAGGATCTTCCTGGCCATCCTTGCGAAGTTTATATTGTTTTAACTTTTTCTTCAATGATTTATTGCATTTCAGTTTACTAATGTTTTCCTTTGACTTCAGTACACGGCTGCGGCTATGGTTCGATAGACATTTAGTAGCAAAAATACTTCCATCCATCAACAACGTGGACATCACTCACCTAAAAAACAATAAAGATTTTACAGTGTGATTTCGTTATCGCTTTTGGTGTAAATATCAAGAATATAGTAAGGATGTACCTTTCTTATTTCCTAAAAGTAGTCGATATTTGTAAGTCAGGGCCATACTATAATCTGTTAATTTTAATCAATATTATTGGCGTCTGATGTTATTACAAATTTAACTGTAAACGTTGTCAGAACTATTCTGAACAGAAGCTAAAGAAATAAACAGAATCTAAAACAAATTGGCGCCTTTACGATGCACAACGGAATCCACTCACTCAGCTGTCAACAAAACGGGAATGACAAATGACAATAGGTATCTGTCACAGTATTGTCAAATGTGACCATAATAAATAAAACTTTTTTTATAATATAGAGCAAGGACTTTATATCTAGCAAGGACATTATGACTTTATATATATGGACTGTGCACGGAAGGAATTTATACGTTCTAAATTGAATTCTTAGTCGTTGCAATAAGGTTC